>JANSVB020000079.1:3716141-3736460 GCA_025504935.2 Erythroxylum haughtii
GTGTGAGTCAACCATGTCAAAAACAACCAATGTCTCTGGAAATGAACTGTTAAAATTTTATACATGCATTAACTTGAGAAGAACCGTAACAGCCACGATTTAAGCATTAGATAGTGTTGCAGTGGGACAACTTGAGACCAAATTTCTTAACGGAAACTTGAATGGGGAGAATTGATCATAACGGAGGAGAAGAGTGATTAACTCTTGTCAATTGTGCAAGTTTTTTTTTTTTTCCAAAGCCTGTGGAAAGTAAAAGCAAATCCCTCAAGGAAGTGATATAGATTTGAAAATTTGACATACTACTTGGTCTAAACTAAAATAATAAAAGAGTGATTTTGATATATTTCAATAAATAGAACATTTTAAAACAAAATCTAAATAGGTAGTAAAAAATTATTCACATGACAATTTTTCAAAAGAGAATTCAATCGAACATTAATGTTTAGACAAGTACTTTGCCTAATATTACTTTATATTTCATGATAAGATTAACCTAGATTAGGTACATTAAACTAAACTGGTAAGATTTCTTAAACATTGAAATTGCATTCTTTCATGTTATAACAACAATCTACTATCTAGTTAGTTAACTCAAATCTCTATCAAGCTAGCACTTATTTGAATATGTTAGGATATATTTTATATATTCCTTATTTAATTTTAGCATTTTAAATTAGACATATAAGACAATTGAAATTATTATATGGATTGATGAAGATGTGCACTAACGGGATGTTGAGTTTTGGGATTGGGATATTGTAATTGCGTGGTCAATGTGGACTCTTTTGACATGGTTGAGTTGGTGTCATATACGTATGTAAGCAGATGGTGTGAATCTCTACGGTTGGCATTTTAATAAAAGTCTTCACAATTGTTGTTGGTCGGGTCGGTCGTGTCGGGCCTGGACTCAACCATCACGACCCGTGGGCCGATCAGCCCATTCTTCAAAGACCAACCTCTTACCCAATAGTCATGTCAAGCCCAATCCATACTCTCCTCAGCCCGTCTGCATACTAGAGACTGCCATGCGCACGTAAAGACCTAAACCTAGCTGCTGCTTCATATATAAGGTATCATTTTATCATAACGAAGGTACGATATTCATAACCTAGCTCTCATTGCTTTTTCGGCAACCCTACCTTCACCAGAAATCTAACTTGAGCGTCGAAGGGGCTAATCGGGAAACAACCCCCGACGTGCCTTCTTTGTTTTGCAGGGATCTTATCGTCGGAATCACAACAGAAAATAGTCAACGCATGGATCTAAACGGTAACGTCCAGTCTCGCCAAAATCCGGCAGAACCAGTAACCAAAATTTCCTCTAAAGAACTCAATCTACATGAATTTGAAAGTTGGACTTCTCTTATAAGTTGTAGATTACTTCCTAATTACCACTAACTTTATATGTGTGATATCACCACTACTCACTTTTAAATCCTTGATTGATTGCATTACAATATAATTATCACATCTAACAAAACTTCGTACAATATAAAATTTCCTCTTCTTTTCTCACATCCTTATCCTTTTCTTTATCCATCATCAATGTCTCCCTATCCCTTGGAAAATAGTCTATTTTTTATGTCTACCATTAGTGCCATTTTACACCTCAAGATTAGTTTCTCAATATACCAAGCAGTACACAAATCCAACAATTCACAAATTATCCAACATCATTGTGAATGGTTCAGTGAACCTAAGAGGATTTCATGGGAGATATGCATGGAGTACGAACACATATACTGACATAATCCAACGAAGACAAAAATAAAATATAACACCATTTACTTATAAATCTGAACCAATGATGATTATTTTTCAAAACATAAATCTAACACCATTTACCTATAAATGTGAACTAATTATGCCTACACTTACATTTAGTCATTACAAACATTTATAAACTGATATCGTTGGAATTAAAACACAAAAAGATGACGATGACATACCCCAAGTAGATCCCACGATAATGGCGAGGAGTTTCGGCCTGACGATGGCGAGGAGGGGCGGTCGGACGACAAGAGGCATGGTGGGACGGTGACGAAAGGAGAGAAACAGGGCTACAGGTGAAATGAAAGAGAGAAAATGAGGGAAGACACTACGGGGGATTAACCTTAAATCAAATCGACATCATTTTCGTTCTTTTAAAAACATTGAAACGGAGGCAAATGACAACGTTAGGACTAAAATTTACTGACAATTTTTATTGACAATAGTTCCATCAGTAAATTTTTCTTTACCTATAGATTTTTGTTTCGTTGCAAGTTTAAAATTTTGTCGACAATTTTACCGACAGAACATGATTTTCCGTCGGTAATTATCCATCGCTAAAAACTAATTTTCTTTTAATGTTATAGTTCTTCTCATATATCACTATATTGTATTACTTACCACATTTCAATATTTATATGTATTATTATGTTATTGTTAATAAATATTAATGACTACAAATAGTAGTCAACCTAAATTTATGATATTTTTAGACGCTTTATTTTATTTTCATGAAAATTTTGTATGAATGAAGGTGTAGTATTATGTACAATAAGCATCATTAAAGAATCATTTGTGTATAAATCCATAGATTTAAACAAATTTATAGAGTTTGAATGCATTAGCTAATTTTAAAAAAATTATAAAGAAGGCAAATGAAAAAATATGAAAAATCATATAAATGTCAATTATAATTAACCTTAGGATTATTAAGCATATTTATTACTAAAAATTATCGTTTTAACATTATTAATTTTAAATTTGCTATCATACAAAAAAATTCCTTAAGAAATACTTAAGAAATATATAAGATATAAAATGTTTAATATAAACTTTTGGCGATTATTTACATATTTGTCACTAAAAGTCCAACATTTAGCGACTATTACAGTGATCGTCGTCCAAGGCTTGAACATTAACAGCAAAGTTTCCAAAACATCACAAAATTTCTCTCCTTTCGCAATGAATTATATTTATCGTTGCGAAATATATTCATTTAACGACGATATGAGAAAAGATCGCAAAAAGTTGGACTTTTTTCAACGATTTCGGAAATCATTGTCAAAAGCTTACTTTTAGCGAAGTTTTAAATTCGTCGCCAAAAAAAAAATGACTAAATGTTTGTTTTATTGTGGTGTTTTTAAGGTGATATATCTCAGCATTTGAAAACAGAAGCTTAAAATCATGCAAGTTTAAAACTTTCATGCAAAGTTTGAAACTTTCATGTATTTTAATGTCAATATCTTATTGTATAACCATATATTTGCAAAATGATTGAGAATCAAACATGAAATTGAGAAGCCAATAAAAGATTCCTTATATTAATGCAGCTAAAGATTACAACTACAACAATTTTTCTCTGCTTGTACACAGGCCAAAATAACATTTACAAAAAGGTTAATAAACCCCAATCATAGGCTAGCATATATATATATATACACACCTATATAATGTGTATATAATTCCTAAAAGTATTGTTTGTCCAAGCCCTTGAGTTGTCCCTCAAATCCATATACCACAAGTACATTACAAATCAACAAATCGGTATTCATTATCGCAAGTTTCTGAAAACATAAAAGATTCTTAGAGGAAAGCCAAGCTATTATCAATCTCAAATCTCATGTCCTCCAAGTTGGAAACACCACCATCTCCCAAGCTATTTTCTTCCAAGTTCATGTCGTCCCACAAGAACTCGTAATCTCCATCACCCCCTTTGGAGCTGACTCCGGGAGTGGAGTTAGCGACGTTCTTTTCCTGATGGGAAAGCTGAAGTAGGTTTAGGAAAGAACACTGGTGATGAGTCGTGCTCGACGATATTTGCTGGTATGTCCCCCGGCTTAGATTTTGTTCGGTACAATTAGGAGACGTTGCCAAGTTCAGAGGAGCAACAACTGTCGTCGACGTCTCGAACGTGAACTCTGGGCTGAACTTGATCACACTGTCTTCTGCCTTGCTTTTGTGGAAAACTCTACATAGCACCCAGTCCTCCTGTGATGTTGTGATTTAAATTTTTTGTTTAATGAGCGCCACAGTACCAGATTTTGTATAAGAAGATATACCACCTCACTATATTTAGATTAGATGCAAATCTGAGCGACGTTCGTATATGGTTTTTTTAAAAGAAATCTAGTGCCTGTTTTCACTATCAAAAATTGTTAGAAAAGATGGAAAACTATACCAATTTTTATAATCTTAAAAAATTAATTCGAAGAATATTATAGTCTCATTCAAAGTATAAACATATGATATAATTAAGATTAAAATAAAGTATAATATTTAAAATTAAAGATTTAGAACAAGAAAATTTTTATGAACATGTTAATGTTTTGTGAATGTAATAAGAATTTTATTAAATTAAAAACATGAATTTGTCATTTTATCTAAATAGAAAAATATGCATTTAAACATAAGAATGATTCAATATTATTATTTGGTCTGTGTTCTTATCTCAAAACTATCCCTAGAATTTGTCATACATGCTCTGAAATTCTAATGATTCAATATTATTATTGGTCTGCGTTCCTATCTCAAAACTATCCCTAGAATTTGTCATACATGCTCTGAAATTCTAATGATTCAATATTATTATTTAGTTGCGTTCCTATCTCAAAACTATCCCTAGAATTTGTCATACATGCTCTGAACTTCTCACTATAAGCCTTGTCATCAAGGCCATAAAACTGGGAGACAAAAGTCGGGTAACTTCCCTGCCAGCAATGTCCTCACTGGTTTCTTCTCTCTATTTGTCTCTCAAGTGTCACCACGACATTCACCCTTAACTAAATGTCACAGCAACCCACTACAGATAAAGTGGACAGGGAACTTTCCCTTAAGACAGTATGGTGTTGACAAATGTTATCCATGTCTAGCTACCTAGCTAACGTACGTATGGCCAACTTCTGTCTCTCTCTTTCTCTCTCTTCCACCATGTGCCTGTGTGCAGAAGGTGATTGGTTTTTCATTTCTTTGGTGCATGTTGGTTTAAGTTTCAGTTCTAGACTGTGACTTGGGATACAGAAAGGAGAAAATTAAATCAGATAAATGTTGACGAGGATGATTCTAGTGCCACTAACTCCAGTGAACGACTGAGAATATTTATAGAAGTTGACTATAAAAGATATATATTAGGTTAATTGGAACACACCTTAGGAGGCATATGCGGGGCCTCGAGCCGAAACTCATGCATGATCCAACCAGTTTTGATGCCATTAGGAGCTCTATTCCTATAGAAGACCAGAGTCTTTCTCATCCCAACAATCTCACGAGTAGTGGGATCAAGCACTGTACGATCTTTCCCAGTTGCTTTCCAGTACCCGGATGTCGTGGCTCGATTGGTTCTGAACCCAGTAGCGTACTTTCGGTCCCTGAAGCTGAAGAAGTACCACTCGTTGGTGTTGAGCCTAGCCACCTCTGAAATTTTCCAAATACAAGTGGGTCAGTTTGGAAAACAGTTCGATCAAATAAAGCTTTCATAAACATGGTTCTCTGTCCGCTGTGAACGGAGGGAGTTCCAATGTAGTGATTATGAAACAGCACAATCTAATTTGGAAAAACATAGTATGTGGAAGTTACATGTATCCACTTTGGTCTGCAAACATGTTAGGATATTTGTCTTTTGTACTAATTTCAATCATTTCCGAATATGTGCCCAAAATTTAAACCCGTTATTTGTGATTAATGAGAATTAGGTTCTGTTGTTCGATCATTGCCATCTTAAAGAGTTATGTCCGAGAAACCTAGGCGTAACGATTAGTTTATACTTGCAATCTTTAGATACAAGGGAAATTATATGAAGATGATTGAGAACGAGTACTTTAGGATCATGTTTCTTTATGAAATTATATTTTCTTTCTGACTTTTCTTTGTATGATGGTGCAAGCTATGTTATTGATGTAATGGCTCTTGAAAAGTGAAAAGAAGTCTCTCCCTTTTCTTGGATATATATGGATTTCCTTTGCATATCTAACAAATACATGGCATTAGTTTCAATGGCTAGCAAGGATGTACTGGCCCATCGTTGACTCGTTTCTGTAGGAGGAGCAGAAGGAACGTGGGTAATATTGTAATAAAGTGAACTGGAGCAAAAAAAAAATAACAAAGAAGGAAACATTACTCGTAGCATAAGATATACGCGTTTATCAATCATAGTCAAAGTGACCCACCAAAAGTTTCTCTTTAAAGCATAGTTACCTATGTTTTGGAAAATCTTGTTCGCTACAAACCCTTTTTGCTAATGTCCTTATCCTTTTTCCTTTCACTTTGATATTTCATACAAAATTGAATACTGATCCTTTCCATCAACTCAATCAACCCTAACGTGTAAAGCATCTATAATTATTCATGTGAACATTTAGAGTAATTATTCATGTGAACGTTTTGAATAATTCACAAAGACCTGCATCTTATTACCAAAAAAAAAGAAAAATGTCCATACATATTGAACATAAATTTTCTAGTTATTGGACATCTAATAGATAGTTTGTATGCATGTTCGTGGGTTGAATTTAATGCATAAACTAAACCAGCGGTCGGTGCATAACTTTATCCCACTGGCCATGATAAATTGTCACGGAACAAATAGGGGCTGCTGTTCATAAGTAGAGATAAGAAAGAAGAAGAAACTTCATAGTAATTACAGGCATCAAACATCACCACAAAGGAGGTAGCACATCATCTCCTAGTATATTTGCACATATATAAAGAGAATATTGAAATGGGACCAGCTTAGCTATAGCTAGCTATCTATCTAGCTAATTAGCATATGTGCAAATACGTGTTTAATTTTCTTTACAGTTTTTGCAAGTATATTCTATTTAGAGGAAAAGTAACCTGCTTCTCTTAAGGCGAGTAGTACACATCTGTATATGGTATATAGTAAAAGAGTAAAACGGATGGAGACTTGCCATGAAACTAAAATCTTTCTAGGGGATAATACTCAGAAATGCGTGTGAACTTAATCTTGCTATAGTATCCCTGAGAAATCGCTCTATCTTTAAATTGCTTACTGGAAGCAACTCCATTCGTCCTCATTGATGACCATTCATGAGGTATGAAAATATAGGCCAATTACTAGGAAAAAACAGGGTGAGAAGAAAGAACCAAGGAGCTGAAAATAAGCTCGATTGTTGCTGACCCCTTTTCTCAGTTAAATAAAACTGACCTCATTTTACTATTCTACCTTATGAAGGAAAAAGTGAAGTGTATTAACTGTGAAGAATATGGTCTTGTTATCCAAGACAATGAGAGAGGAGAAGAAAAGATTTTATCTTGTTATGTATATGGTAATCCACGTTAAAACAAGAAGGCAGAAGCCAGAAGACGAGAAAATAGAACAAAAGCAAACCAAACAAAAAATAATATTAGAGAGACCTGCAAACAATAGGTTGGCCGCATAACTAATATTAAAACTTCAAATAATTTGTGATGCTCCAGGAAATACCTATCAGTCTCGTACATCTCGAAGCACAAATCATAAGTGTTTAATGCTTGTGTCTGGTTGTCGTCAAATATGCTAAAACCACCGGAAGAAAGCATACACAGAGAAACGTATAGCTAACTAGATGATGATATTCATGCTGCAAAGAAACAAGAAACGATGGATGGTACACTTACCAGGAAGCTGCCATGGTTCACAAGTATGTAAGTCGATTTCGACTAAAGTGCCCTTAAGAACTTCGCCGTTTGTGATCTTCTTATAGAGATAATGGCAAACAAGCTCCTCATCACTAGGATAAAACCTGAAACCAGGAGGCAGTGTTGCTCCAATGTCTCTAAGCCCCATTTTGGTATTCTTTTGAAAGGCAAGAAAAGAAAGGTGGGCTTGGGTATGGAAAGTATGATGAAAGTTGATTATTAAGACAGGAAAGGAAATGAATTATGTTTGTTGCTACAGTACGAGAGAGAATGGAATTTATTTGATAGGAAGGTTTTGGATATGAAATATACGAGTCTGGGAAGACAGAGGTTGGTGTTTTACATATAAGTAGTTAGAATTTCTTGTAATATTCTAGTGATTGTGGTCCCATGTTATTGTGTACCTTGTTAGTTATGGTATGAAGTTTGAAAGAAAAACCAAAGCTACAAGAAATCTATCTCGGGGAAGGGTTGTGAAAATTTAGAGCAATTGATGAAATATGTAGGGACAAAATCCAAAACGTTTTATTAGGAAACCTTCCAAAACAGCCCTTTTATGTTTATTAAATGAAGGGCCTTTTTTTTTTTAATTTTACAGTACTTGAACAACTTCTTTTAAGAATCTATTTCTAACAAGTGGGGCCTGTTATGAGGATAAGGGTAACTTCCAAGAACATTCACATGCTGTAAATGTCTTTGCGGAAATAATTGATGATCAACGCAAGGCAATCACATCCTACGTGTGTGTATATATATATATATATATATATATATATATGATGATTCCTCTTGTTTGTTGGCTACTTTTCTTTTATAGAGTTGCATATATCTTTGAAATCTGCTGTACGGAAACTAGGCCGATTCATTCCTCTTCAGTGTAAAAGGAAGTTGTTTATAAATCTTTTAATTTAAGAAGTTAAAAGCTTAATTAAACTAATTAAAAATAAAGAATTTATCAATTAGATGTAAAATAATTTATAAATCAAATTAGTACACATTAAAAAAATAGATTAGTTAAGATAATTTAAAATATATAAGAGATTAACTTGGAATTTCATCACTAAATAAGATAGTATACTTTCCAATTTAAATACAAATTTTGTTAGCGACTCCCTAAGCCTAATCCTAACCCTAACATGCAAGTGTCCAGACATTAATCCGTCTTTGCTAAGAAGAGCTTCAAAGACACCCTTACAGAGTTTTCCCTTTTCTTTCTGTCTAAGTTCTCTTTGCGTCACCTTGAATCAAGGAGGTTTTCTGATTTATTTGATAACAGTAAATATGTCTATTTAAAAAAAAAAGTAAATAGATATACGAATACATCCATTTAGATGGAAAGGGAATACATAGAAAAGCACAAGAGAAGAGAATGATTTGTGTAGTTAATGATAATAATTAAAGCTAAAAAGTACGTATAAACTATAACATCCGTATATTAACATAATGATTTAGTGAGGGCCAGAGGTCATTGAATCCAAGGTCTTGTTTGATTAAGCTTAATTATTATATGTACAATTTTCATCTACATATACAAGTAATCGGTGGGACCATCCTTCCATGGTATGCCTCAGAACAAAACGTCCCAAGCACGTGAACCATTTGATTGATCGATCTAAGACTCCAAACGTGGACAGCTCAAGAAAAAAAATATATAAAGAAAAAGAAAATAGCTGGAAATTTTGAATATTTGGTAATCATGAACTAGTTAAGAGTCCCGCCTGTTCAATTTTTGATCACACAGAAGAACAATTTTGGCTGTATGCAGGGGTGGGCCTCGTTGATTGTCCTCGGTCTGGGACCCACTAATCCACGCACACACACAACTTATCTAATTAATTAGGTGATTCCTGGATGAATAATAATGCTTAGAAAATCTGCAATAATAATGGAAATATGGACAAAATAATATTTGTCACAACATGTATTATGTCATCGTAATTATGAGGATGGTATCTTGTAGATCATGACTTGACTGGGGTCACAACATGCCATTTGAAATAATTGGCCTAATTTGTTTTTTTTTTTACTGCCATTTGACGGTGACAGAAAAGAAAAAAATCAGACCTCCATTAACATACGCACAACATTCCTGTCATCAAAATGTCAAGAATACCCTTTCCCATGCCGAGTAGGTTAACTTGTACAACATGCCAAAACAAAGCATATCCGACTAGTTGATGGGTCATTTTCGCCATTACAGGGTAGACCTTTTGCGGAGGCATGAAAGAACAAGAAGGAAGCGACAGTTATTAAATTTTAGTTGTTATGATCCTGTCGGAATAAACTGAGAGCTAATTAATGCGTGATCCATAATCAGCAATTAACATGGAAGTGATCAACGAAAAGAAAAGTTGGATACATCCTAAGATCGTTTCGTTTGTGAACCAAATAAGTAAATCGGGAAGGAACAAAGGCTTATTTAAACAGACGAATCAAGAGACGATCGAGAGGCAAATGGTATCAAATGACTAGGATCTTACTACGCCAAATTGACATTGATGTTAATAACCTTTAATTTAAAATCCTAAATTAACGGGAGTCGATCCCGGCGTAAGGCACGTGAGACCACAAACCGAAATACACGTCAGAGGAATGGTGACGTTGAGATAATTCTTAAATTATAAGATTACTATCCGAAGCAAGGGAAAGATACAAATGATTGTGAGTTGTAGGCTTAGGTTTAGCGTTTTTCTTTTTAAAGGTAGGAATTCTTTTTTTAGATGTGGAGATGATGATGTTATACAAAGAGTGACGGCTTGATATTCCTCTATGTGGAGACCAATAATTTCAACCCTCCCCTCATTTCATCTTGTTTACTTCCATAAGCTATGGGTCTGGGATTGCCTACATTATTAACATTTACGTTCTTTTCTTCTTTATTGTCATTTCAAACCTAAATAAAGTTACTGAATTTGGTTTTTTTTATCTTACAAAAATTATGGTGTTTTATTTATTTATTTATTTTTTGCCCCTGTCTACCCACTGGCTAAATATATGTAAACTGATATCTGAAAGTTAAAAGAACTTGTATTGTGTTTTACAAATTAAGTGACTACAAATGATATTGGAATCATCATTGAATAAAAACCCTTGAGAGCAAAGTTGTGTTCTTTTTCCATCTCTCCAATCACAACTCGACCAACCAATACTCGGATGGGTATATGTGCATACCCTATCAGATGTAGACAATTCAGCATGTAATAAGGCCTGCCTACCACGTGGCGTTCTCTGGTGCTCTCCTTGGAGAGTTGTCCTTATTAAAGTCTCGTGCTGTCCAAATCATTTTTTATATGTCCCACCATTGATTGGATTGGATGATGTTTATAATCGTTTCCATGATTATCCTAAGGTTTGCATAGTCATTTGATCTTGAGAGCGCAATGTGTAGTCAAATTTATTAATAATTGCTTTTCATCTCTTCTTCAGTAAAAAGTTGAGACGTTCTTAGGTGCAAGCATCGGTAATTTATTATCATGACGGTATTTCTATCTTCCGCCAACTTAAGGGACTAGGGTTTAGGTTTGGTCCTTAAGTATTACAACTAACAAAAAGATTCCTGTACGAAGATTAATTTCCCATATTTCAGTTGGTCGATTTTTTTGAAATCTCAATCCTTTTTAAAAGAAAAAGAATTAATGGAGAAATTGAGATAATCAAGAAATTGGAAATAATGAAGGCTACCTTGTGATGAAAAATATTCTATAGCTCCTCAAGCCAAAAGAATAACGGGGAACTGTTCTTGACCTTTTACTATGGATGTAATCAGAAATCCATATATGAGATATCAAAACAGAGGAACAGTTTTCTTCTTTTGTTCGTTTTCTTGCAACCTTCTATCTATGTTCGTCTTCTTTAAGCGACACTAGTAGAATGAGAAATCCTCCCTGCCCTTACTTTTGTCAAACTTGTCTCTTGCAGTGATCATAAGAAGTAGAGTCGACATATGTTTGGTGTTTCCATATCTTGTTTGCATAATTATCACTGCAAGTATAGAACTAGAAGCTATAATCCTTTTATGTCAAGAAAACAAGATATGGAAATTTACTAACCATGAGAGACCTAAATTTACTAACCGAATAAAGATAAATCATAAAAGTAAAGAAGAGGAAGATAAAAGAGGAAATGATGCAAATTGCCTCCGGAAGCTGCATCATGAGAAAAAGTAATCATCAGAGCAACATGAAATTTTGTGGAGTGAAGCTTTTTCAAGCTACTTTTGACCTTCTTTTGGCACTTAGGATTGCATAAAATAACAACTCTTTTCAAGCAAAAGTAATTATTCTCATTTCACTTTATTGAAAATTTGATAATTGATGGGACTGTATATGCCTCATTACATTATAAAAAAAGGTGCTCCGATCCTTTTTTTCTTTTTTTTTTCACATGAACGTCTAAGAAAAGTGAACCGTGAGCCCTGATCATGCAGCTATATAACCTCCAAGAATAAGGCTCTATCTGTAAAGCTCGTGATTAAATGGCTAACCTTGTTACACATTTAACGGAGGGCTAGGTTGAGCCTCAACGCACGTAATCGTTGTTGTATAGTTACCTAGCTCCAGCTGCTAAGTATTTTGTTGTCTAATTATTAAAGAAATTTAGTTTACATTTTACTCGGAACTCTCTTAGCTGGAAAGGTGGCAAAAAATTATTTACGAATGGATTAATTCTCTGAGTTGGTCATTTTTTATGAGGTTTACTTAGGCGAGGTTCATAATTGTGTAATCATCTATAATCAACCCTACACCACAACCCCATGATTACATGAACAGTAATACTTTAGTTTTAAAACTCTTTCTTGTTGCAAACGAAACCTTCATGTTAGAATCTTGAAGCATACATTAACTGGAGACTTAAATTATTGACTACAGTTCAATTGAAATTATTAGAATATAGGATTTAAAAGTGCTTTTTTATAATTGAGACCTCTTAAGATACCTCGTAGATAGTAAATTAAAAAAAAAAAATTCACTGATCACCTGATTGTAAATCAAGGTTAAATTTTAATTACAAAAATTCGAACCATTGTATAGGTAACTTACGGAGGTACGATTGTATCTTAATCTTTAATACCAACTTGGGATATCTCCTTTATCTTTAATAATGTAGGCAAATAGGGTACAAGTTCTTGTGTTAATTATCAGAAGTTTTTGCGAAGAACTAATAGGAGAGTATTGTTTTCGAGCACACCTAAATTTCTCCTTTAGGTTCAGAGTGTTAGGGTCATAGAAGAATAAGTAGACGTCCCTCTTTATGAAAAAGGCTAATATAGGATTCGCCTAATTTAATTGTACATGTAGGCTATATAAACATCATATAGAATTTTGCATATTATCCTTCAAAAGAAGGGAAAAGTTGATTCGGGATGAGATAGCGCCCTCAAAGGATGCATGATTTGTCAGACACACTTCAACATTTAAAATACTTTATGTCTCTCTCATATTATAACTTTATATTCTAAATGTAACCACATCAAAGATTCGGCTGATAACTTGAAAACGCAGGAGATTGTTAACTACAAGTATAAGCTTCCTCGATCATGTAGGCCTCCAAGCGTTATTCAAAGAAAAACAAAATCAGCAACAAATTACTTCTTTGTATCCAAAACGAAACATATCTTATCAGCCGTAGGATGTTAAAAGGCTTATCTGTCACTATAATCGGAAATCTAGGGAATAATTTTCTCTCTCTCTTTGTTTTTTTTTTTTTTTCCTGAACGTCTTACTTAGAGGCCTCTGATCAGACGGAAGGATGATTCCACCAAAAGTTCTGATTACTTCTCCTTATCAATTAAAGAAATTAAGTACAGTCTAAAACTAGTTCAGTGTGCATGTATAGTTCTATATATAAATCCGCCAGGGAAAATAAGGAGACAGAAATGATATTTGGTTATTATATAAGACATGCAGGGGACGATGTGCAGGTGGCGACAGCTGGCTATCTGTATGCGTTAGTTTTGGGCTATATTTTACGCATATAATAAAAGAAGGCATAGCTTTCTAAGTGCAGAGGAAGCGTGTTGTGTTGGAGGCTGATGAGGTTTTTATTGAGTTATTATTAGTATTCCATTCCACTCTGTGCCAAACTTGTGTTTTGTTGATTTGCGCCGCAAACATGAGCGAGCCCACAAACAAAGACACAATCGCACAAACAAAGGAAAAGAGAAGGAAAAGATTGAGAAAGATGGATAGTATGTTGTTAACGAAGTCTATGCATGCATATGACATGAAGGATTTAACAAAAATTATTTTTTCAATAGACCCACATCAAGCTCGTCACTGTACATTAGAGCACAGCTTGCTAGGTGTATTTATGTACATGTATAGGTTTATTTACGTGGCTCCATCCGTCATTATTAGTTGCAATTGGGAGTCTAGATTTGGAGCCCTTTTGGCTTCCATATAACTAGAGACACTGTACTATTACTATACTTGTGGCCGTAGATGCTGAACTGCTCATTGGTGTGATTAATGATCTTGAAAGCTCTCTATCAACTGCATACACATGCATATATATACAAACATTCGATCTATCTCTAGCTGTTATTCTTTTTTTTGTTTCCTATAATTACGCTCGATTTCACCGATGTTTCACCTTCAATAATGGAGAAGGGCACACCAATATGTATCTGTAGCTATCAGTATGATCGTACTACAGTAGGGGATATGTTTTAAGTTAAAAGGAAAGCTTTTTGATTGGAAATTCATGTCTCACACGTCCACTGCGGAAACTTTCGATTTTACTTGTTATGCGCATCTACGACTAGTCCCAGTTTTACACCGGATTTCACTACATGTTCAAAAATAGTAGCTGAATTGTTCATTGTAACCTAAAAAGAAAAAAATAAAGGTTAAATGAGGGTCTGTATCCAGTAATATTGAGGTGTCACATTGTGATTAATTTGGTGGCTAATAAGACTGTAAATGAAGGCAAAGGGTATGCTTCTTGTCAATCCTCGAGATTTTTGGCGACTGGCCTATCGGCTATCAGCATAATATAATACTCAATTAATTGAGGAATTAAGAAGTGGAGTTCGGCTTAAAGCGGACCTACAAAACCCGAGGGCTTGTGATTGATTCCGGAATTGACTTTTGAGGGACCCGAATGTTCCAATCCAAAGCCAAATAATTAAGTACGAACTTTTGGTGTGTGGGTGGCATTAGGACCACTGCCTTTCAGGTCATCTCCTCTCTCTTTGGGAAGGAAACTCCAGTATATAATGATCTATATTCATTTCCCGCAATGCTAAACCATCTAAATTCCAATTTATTGGTGGAATCCATTTTTTATGTACATATATACACAAATTAGCAATTTCTTGGTAGCGGCTACTTAGATGTTATCAATTTATTAATAACAAAATATGATATGTCTAAGATCATTCAACCAAGTAAAATTTACTCAAATAACTATTGAGGTTCATAAGTTTTTATACATAAGGGCCCTTTCTGTTCTCCTTTATTTAAATTAGCTAAATTTAATTGGTTATCCCCACCACCTAATTAAGAAGAACACAGTTATTAGGAAAATTATTTTTCTAATATATACATTTTAATATTTGTATATACTGTTTTATAGTATATTATATTGATTACTTAATTTTTCAAGTCCCATTAATTTAGTTTGACAAGTCAAGAGGGGATGGTTTGATTTTTTAACGATTTTATCTACTGCACAAGATATTGCATTTTTTAAAACTTGAAGTACGCAACAGATTCTACGGCCCTAACGTTAAAGTAATATAGACCTGTAGCAATAATGAGTGAAAAACAATTCTTATTCATCGGCAGCCCGCGCACCCTTTAAAAGCAAAATGTTATACCTTCAGGAGATAGGTGAGTTATTAAGGAGTTCTTTTTATATAAGTCAAGTTGTAGATTCGAACCTTCTCATATAGGCAGCCGTTTAAAACTTAGAATTAGAACGTTGCCTTCCGCAAGAAACCTACCTGATTCGAGCGGGGATTAGTCTAAATGTGAATGGCTTAAAGATACCTTTCCATAATTGGGGCTTTCCTAAAATACTTCGTGGATAACTAAAAAAAAAAAAGCAACCCCATCAATACACTTCCTCAATTGCAAAATCATAAACATGATCACTACTTAGGGAAGTGAAACAAAAGTAATCAGCTATAAAACACAACTAAAATTAATTTATAATCAAGGAAAGAAGGATATATGTAAATAGCAATTTATAGTAATTCAATCCTTCTAGTTTAGAGTTTTCCTTTCTTAACAAAGATCCAACTTATTACATCTCCTGGCTCTCTTTGTGTCGAAAAGAGCAACGACTCCTTTCTTATGAATCAGATTGCTTAAAGCCTTTTCAATTCATCAGACATTTCAAATGTAGTATAACTTTTAAACTAGAAATTATACGTCAAAAATACCCCCATTATCAAAATTTGTATATGAAAAGAAATTCTCCGCTAACCTTTTATCTCTACAGAAAATATGAACCTTTCAATTTTGCTTCTATTTTCATGTCTTTCTCTAGGATTGTATGTTTGTCATTTAGTTTCTCAAATTTGATTAATTCTTTTTATTTTCAACTGAGAAAGGATCCTTAAAGAGAGATTTTACTTTCAAATGCAAATGTTAATTTCACCAATTCTCTGACGAACATTTACCAAAGATTCTAAGAGTTAATCGTACTCCGTTGTTGGTTCGGCCAATCGAAAGCCAAAAACCACCTCGTCAGCATCGTTTCTACAATAACCACAATACCCCAATATGGTTGATTGGCTTTTACAATAACTACAAGCGCCCATTCTATTTATCGTGTTGGAATGGGAGTAGGTTAATAAAGCACTAATTTAATTACCACTTGTTTGAATTTCAGATTCAACTCTCGATATCCCCTCCCGATCGAAAGCCCCTAAAAGGAACAATATGTACTATGTCTCCTGTCAGACGACGATAATTTGTATAAACTAGAAGTGAAAATTCAACTGTAGCAAAGTTGGCAAATTAAAATCATATCTGAGTATAGTAAAATAGCAACTAATTGATAATAAAAAGCAATTTGAGATTGGAAAATAGAAAAACTAATAATCAAACACACGGTAGCCAACTGATCTCATAACACTGACAGACACTGATTCTAGAGTGTATGACAACAATATATCATAATAATTCTATTCTGTTGGGTTGAATTAAGCTAGCGACACAACCATAGATGATTCTTTATTCCAAAACCTAACTCTTAGATGCCACCATCTACACTCCTCCTCATATTTGGAAAGTTAGACGATCAAGTCATCCTCCATACCAAACAACTTTCTCATCAGGACAAAACGACCTAGTTTTATGTACAAATTTAATACTATTGCAACTGTAAGCATGGTACTGCACGTCTATATATCGTCCCAACTTGTTGTATGATGTCACATCCTGCTTAAATATAATAGAGCAAGCATGTAAGGTATATTTTGGGATCCAGAAACATGATAGCCTTTCTAAATGCAAACAAATGACCAACACTAGTTTGCTTAAAATGAGAATGGATGCCAATTAAAGAAGGCTGTCTCTTTGTATTCTAGCTCGTAACTCTTATGGAAGAAACTTGCCAGCAAGCAATTCATCAATATCAAGAATTTAAGATGTCGCTAACGTTTCTATGCAACACCGCTGTATTTTAAACACAATCCTTGACATACAAGAAAAATGAATATTATTATTAGTAAATGCAAGTCGCTAACAAGGCTGCATTTGCTGTGTCCCACAAGATATTCTCCCAATATTAAACGGGAAATTTTGATCTGTGGCAAATATTTAAATTCTTTTAGAAATAGTTAATTTTAACACTATTTATATTTATTTTTTTAAAAATAATTAACGCTATAACAAATCAATTGACATCCCTTCATTATCTTGTTAAAATGATCGCTAACTACGACTGATGGCGATTCATTCCACCTTCCTCGTTTGTTGTGATTTTGTCGTTTGCTAATTTTTCAAAATCAATATTTGAAGTTCGGCCCGGCCTTCCCTTTTCTTTTTTGCATATCGGTCCTTCATTTTTGCGAATTTTGTCGAATAGGGTCACAACCAATCTTATCCTACTTAAGATCCTCGATGCTTTACTGTATATTTGTCTCAGAGACCTTTCTTACTAACAGATGAAACTTTTGCAAAATTTTCTTATTACATTTCTTTTCTTGCCCCACATCAATAACCCCAAGCAAGGAGTAATTCTAACCTCACATGTTAGTTTCTGTCAGCATTTTCTTTCTAAAGAGAAACCAAGCACATAGGATGAACTTGGAGTCCTAAGACTTGTGGTTGACATACATTTGAAGTTGGGATACAACATTTTCCCAAACATAAAGTGATTAGCTTGTCTCTTTAAAGAGATATGCCAAAAGGGACGACAAGCATCATGTTATGTGCAGGGAGTGAAGGATGTCGCTAATGGCTGTTATGCTTATATCCTAACCACTTACCACATGTAGTGGTAGTTATCCTAAACACTTAGCCGATAGAAAATTAGGATTTGGTTTGTTTGATATCGTAGCAGTTTATTAATATCCTAAGACAAACAAAATAATTTTTTACAAATTGAAAGAATTAAAAAAAATCAAGTTTTGTTAGTAAAAATTATATAGTTAATACGGATATTTTCAGTTTTAGTAATGTGCCTCTCATTTGCAGTTTAGGAGTATAACCAAATCAACACCAGATATCATACCCACTAATCAATCATAATATTCAATTGCCTTTGATAATTTATTGATCATTCACATCGTTTATCTTGCTGAAGTTGAGTGTGAGCCTACAGGGCTTAAAGTTTGGATTCAAGCCGTTAAATTGCTTGACTTCCGCATGTTTAATTTTCTTTATGATGTGCAAATTGTTATCCAGCTGCATATATTTTGTGTATTTGCTTAATTATGATTAATCTTTGCCTAGGAACTAGTTGCCCATATTAAGTTTCTATTTGGGTATGATGAAGGAAATATTTAGATGTTATAATACATTTAGAAAACTGCTGAAGTTAGTTTCCTGAGTTTGAATTTCAGAAATATGCAAATTGAATATGAAATTGTTATTGCTAGACTGTTTATGCAATCTAATATGAAAGTTGAAGGTTTGCTACTATTTTCATTGTTATTGCTAGACTGTTTATGCAACCTAATATGAAAGTTGAAGGTTTGCTACTATTTTCATTGTTATTGTTATTGCTAGACTGTTTATGCAATGTAATATGAAAGTTGAAGTAGTGCATCAGTTCTGGTTTTCTAATGAATGTTTGCTTCTTGTTTTTGAAGTTGTTTGCATCTTGTTTTTGAAGTAGTGCATCAGTTCTGGTTTTCTAATGAATGTTTGCATCTTGTTTTTGAAGTTGTTTGCATCTTGTTTTTGAAGTTGTGCATCAGTTCTGGTTTTCTAATATTCCAGCATGTTGTTTACAAACTTTACGTGCCAAAGACATGATAAATGACAACTCACGTGTTGAGCAATTAAAGGGATTTAAGTAGAATACAATCTTTGAAGTTTAATGAGGTTAAACTAACGAGTTACATGTTGTTTTAGTATGCAAATTCTAAATCTTATTTATTGGGTTTCATGGTCATAATTTTCTAGTTTAAGGAGCTGAAATTTAGTAGATAACATGGATACAAGTTTGTGCATAAGTTTGAGCTAATTTCAACATCAAGTTATAGATGTTTTCACCTTGTTTTTGTGGATCGAATTTTAGTTTTTTAGGAATTTCAATTACATACACTTGTTAATGATCTTTATTAGTAAAAACATTCATTTACATTCGGAACAAAATTTTAATAAACAACACTCCATGTGGGATCAACTTTTATTTCATCCTATACTAAGTTGTTAATTAATTAATGGTAGAAATAAGGTATTAATTTGTATATACTTGATGACACATATCAATTGTGTAGCGAAGTTGGTGGTGTAACAATGGCAACGAAAATGATGCCGAATGAAAGATATATAAGAAAAAGTAACAATCGATCTTTGGTGTCCACCAGATGTAAAACAGAAAGAAGCTAAAATAGGGATTTAGGGTTTTTTTTTTTCCTTATTTTGTATTTTCAAATATTACTTTGATAATGTGGAAATCACATTTCACATGTCATCCATGTGGCAAATATTTTAACTGACATAGCTAGTCATGTTAGCCCCATTAACAAGAAGTCTGATAGGCCATTTATATAAAAATTAAAAGTTTGAATATTTTATTACTATTTTAAAGGATCAGATTAAAATTGTAAAATTCAGAAAATTTTGAAATCTTTTTTACATCCATTATATTTTTACCTTTATCTCATCTACTACAACTTGAATTCATCAAACTTTAAATTGACCTAATCTAGTTTTACAATATTGATATAGTGGTAATTGATAAATCTATATTAAAAGGGGGTTGCTTATGCTTAATTTTTTTGTAATTTAGTTTTTTTTTTAATTTTAATTATTATATATTGAATATTATCACATATACCTCTATGTAATATTGATTAATTATTATACAATTATCTTTCATCATATTTCATTAATGTTTTATTTATTCATAATCTGAAAATGATGTCATATTAAAAGTTAAAATTTAATATTATATTGTTTTAAATAAAAATAAAATAAAATAATAGAATTTGACCGATGTTATAAAATCGAAACTAAAATGTAAGAATATTTGGGAGAGGAGAATTCTTCTTATGAAAAATTGGTGTATCTTA
>JANSVB020000079.1:3822012-3835457 GCA_025504935.2 Erythroxylum haughtii
AATTCCCATCTTCAACCTTGCTAACTTGATGCCCATAAAATATTTTAGTAAACCAGGATTCTTTGTTTGAAGTTTGGTCTGTAGGAATGACTTTAGAGGCTAGATTCTTATTTTATCATCTCTAGTAATAATAATATCATCAATATAAACAATCAAAAGAATTTTACCAACCTCAGAGTGACAATAAAACACAGAGTGATCCACACCATAATGATGCAGACCAAACTCCATAACCACTGTACTAAAGCACCCAAACCAAACTCTCGATGACTATTTTACACCATACAAAGTTTTGTTAAGGCAACACACTAGATTAGTCTCCCCCTGAGTAATATTCTTTAACATTATCACTACGAAAAATATTGATTCGAGTATTAAACTGATTTTGAATTTTAGTACAAAAAGAACAAAATATAGAGAATAGTTATGAACGATCTCTTATTAAATATAACCAAGTTATTCAAGAGAAATCATCGACAAAATTTACAAAATACCGAATACTCAACTTGGACTTCACACGACTCAAACCCCAAATATCTTTATGGATTAACATAAAAAGTTTTTCAAGTTTATATTGACTCAAGGAAACAACAAATACGATTATGTTTTCCAAGTTGACATGAACCATAATTTAAACTAGAAATAGAATCTAACCTCGGCAGTTCTTTCTTGAGATTTTCTAATGATGATGACCCAATTAACTATGGATATCAATGGGAAAAATTGATACTAGGCATGCGATTGGTGATTGCAACTCGCTATAATAGTACATTCCATTTGATTGACACCCTTCTCTAACCGTCCTCTTAGTCTTCAAATCATAGACAATGACATTATCAGGTAAAAATATACAAAACAAGTTAATTGTTTAGTCAATTTGCTCACAGAAATAAGATTTGAAGGAAAGTAAGGTACAAATAATATAGAGGGTCGTGAGATAAGAACAAGGATGAGAGGATTTGACACCTTTAATAGTGGCAGTAGATCCATCAGCAATAGTAAGCTTATCATTATGAGAGGCAAGTAAATGAATGATATGGTTAAAGTTGGTTATTTTACCTGCAATATGATTAGTGGCACCGAAATCTATTACCCGTGATTGTTTTCTAAGGATAGATGAATAACATGCGGGGTAAGTAACTTTGATGAGACACAGATGTCATACAGGAAGATGATGTTTGCTGAGCTAACTGATACTGCAAATACTTAGTATACTCATCATAAGATAAAGTAACAGACGGTTGTGAAGCTGTAGTCGAAAAGTGTTCTTTAAGATATGCAATTTAAACAGCTCGCAAATGGGAATATTTATCCCAACGAGAACATTCAACATGTTCGCCTTTATCACAATGTGTGTAATAGAGTTTAGTGAATTTTCCTTAGTTATAGAGCGAGAGAGTCTGAATATACTTCAACTAGGGATGGAAAGTCTACTCCTCTCAAGTTTTGTGCTTGCATAAACTCAAACTTGGTTTTCAATGCAACCAAAAATACCATAGTCACCAAGTGCTCTCTTAATCTGTATCTCCTTAATATCAGATGCGATCAGTAGTAAAAAATTCAACTCCTCAAATGCACATTTTACTTTCTCAAAGTATTCAATCAAACTTCCCTCCTGTTTGAACTGAAATAACTCTACAAAAATATCATACATACGAAGCATATTACTGGAGTATAAAAGCTTAGCATAGTCCCAAACTTGCTTACAAGTGCTAACATGAGATAATAGGACTAAAATTTCAGGTTAATTATACATCATCAGCTTGCTAATTTTTCAATATTTTCTTATCAATTGGGAGATCAGATGTAAGATGGGATAACTTTCTCTGAACCTTCAAGGGGCGTGGCTAGATAGTTAAGAGCGGGGCTAGGCTTCAGTCAAGTCCCGGATTCGATTCCATGCTAAACTCTCTTATAAGAGCCTGAGCCAGTCGAGGTTTTAACCGTAGGTGAAGTGCCAGTTGGACTCTCAATGATGAGTTGTGCCCGCTTGGCTCGCTTATGAAGTGGTGCGTCAGTTGAGTCCTCAAAAAAATGTGTCCATTTGGCCCTCTTATGAGATTTCTTAGAATCCAAAAAAAAAAAATCTCTTACCTTTAAAGAACAATTCTACATTCTTAGACCAAAAAGAATAATTGTTACCGTTCAAACATCATTTGGTGATTTGCAAAATTAAGGAACCATTATTGGAACAGTCGTCAATGATTTACTACTAGAATTTAACATCTCCCACGTATGATTGACAAATTTCCTAGTTAAACGAACAATAGTAACACTGCTGGCAATGTTTCAAAACGTATAAAAGACTTTACTACTATCAAAATACCCATGTTGGCGAGCTAATCCATCAAATTGCCATTATCGATAGTCAACAGACGACAACACGAGCACCAGTACGCCAACGCGTGGATGGCTTTTTGAGGACACTGTCGATACTGTGGGGTCACCAACACTTCCTTGTTGCCTCTGTATCTTTTGTTTTTGGCTTTGGTACGTGGAGGTAAGTGTTTTTAGGTAGGTTAGAAGATGTCAGGGTTTCACGGTAAAGACGATTTTGAGGTTCGAAAATCAACTCTGCTCTAATACCATGGGAAAAATCATAGAATAGTTAACCGAGGGCTTGATTATAACTCGAGGCCCTTGTAACCTTTATATAGAACCAATTACACAAGGAAAAGATCTTATGAATAAAGAGAAAATCACGCATTAAAGAGGAGATTATAGTTTTCCTAATATAGATCTTTCCTAACATCTAATATAGTCTTTCCTAACATTGTTAAACTCAAATCATTCATTCTTGCAAGCTACCAGAACCAGACAAAATCTATCTGAAAGCATATCTAGATTCCGTCCAGTAGGCCCAGAAATTTTAGCAAGCATACGCATTTAACTGCCCTGCCACAAGCTCCCCTACAAAAATTGTTTGTCTAATGGGGCAGCAAGTAGGCTCCTTCGTTCTTCCTGAAGATTTGAATGTGCGTGCGCTCAGGCGGATTTCAATTTTGTTGAGGTTGAGGCCAGGTGGCAAAGGATTCTGTGCCCAACAAACATCAAGAAAGGTCCCAAGAATGCTAGTGCCTTCAATGTCGTGAATAGGTCCAACTGTTTACAAAATTAACAGTTCAAATAGCTAAAAAAGATAACACCGCCACTAGAGTTTACAATCTTCACAAAGTGGAAGTAGCTTCAGAAAATAAATCTGGAATCTGATTTTATCAAAATGAATAACACAATGAAATAGGAAATTGAGTTGGCAATTCCCAAAAAAAAAAAAACTCACCTTTAGCCAGAAAAGCACGTAGAGTAATAGAACTGCAGCAATGCCAAGATGGAAAAGGAGAGCAAAGGTAGCAGGCACAGTTGAGGAAGGGAAATTCTTCAGGTTCACTCCTAAGCGTAACAGCTGTCATGGGGAAATATTTGCACACAACAGGAGACCATCAGTCAGTTATGAAAAATACAATATGGAGCTCCCTCATGAAAAACAAAAATCTTGTTTATATTCAAAATCTTCAGAAAAGGGTGTACTAGTGTACTACAAGTTAGTAGGATCTACTACCCTTTTACAATTTTAAACTAGATATTTCAAAAAAATTTATCATCCAGGTGCTCGCACACATCTCAACCCAAAGCAAACAAACCGTGGATACTGCTAGGAAAGGCCTTCAAAGGCATCTCTCAATTGGTAACTTCCAGAGCTATACGAAAGAAGAAAATACTAGCAACATATACTGGCTCCAATTCTCAGGAAAAGACTAATGTGTTACTCACCCCAACTAGAAATCCAACCGAAGGCAGAAGTGTCAGACCCAGGAAAGTAAGAGAGAGTTCCTTAGGTGGATGCTTTTCTGGAGCCCTGAATATGTGGGCTATCTCTGCTTTTGGGCCATATTTCAAGTATGGATCAGCAGGCAGTGCAGGAGGGTGGGGTGCCTTCTCCGGTGGTTCTGGTAGATCTAAATCAATATCACCAATAGCCTTCACGAAAGAGTTCTCCTGAAAAGAATACAGATTACTAATTTTTAGTTGAATCATTAACGATCTCCATTTGATAGAAAAGGAAGAACCTTCAAACCAAACCAAACTTACCATGACTGCATCTCCAACAGTAAGCTGAATGTCATACTTACCAGACAGATAATAAAGTTTCTCAACTAGACCGAGAAAATCCTACAGTAAGAACTTCCAAAATAAGAAATGCAGTAAATCTAATTCCCTCAGACTAAATTAATAGCACAATCTGTTCAAACAAATTTAGTGGTAGCCAACCTTGAGCAAATAAAAGAAATTAAACCATCCAGAAAAAACAGCCTTGACAATTATTAACTCCAAAACCAAAACTACACTTAAATTGGTGAAGAACAAGTCTATTTCTCAGTTATCAATTAAATTCCAAATAGTAATTCCAATGCAAACTTTAACTTATAACAAAGTCATAAAAGCATGGGAAGTTGACCATGGATTCAGTTATAGTAATTCCATAAATATGCATGAATCTCCATATCAGGGACATTGATTAGCAAAATCAGGCAAAGCAACTCTTATACATCAATTGAAAAATGAAAATGATATTTCCTGATACCACTCACTGAGTGCTTGTAATTGCTTAAAGTCTAACGTAATCAGGATTTGAAATCCATAACCAAAATCCAAGTGATTTTAAATTAAAATAAATTCAAAACTAAATATTTCCATAAAATGTAACATATCTTGCATCTTAAAGGGGGTACCCTTCTCTTCCCACTTTTCATAAGGCATCTTTGCAGTGTGAACCAAAGAAATGAAAGCAAAAATTGAAGCAGAGCAAAGAAGCATTTTTACAGTGTGAACCAAAAGAAATAAAAAGCAAATTTGAAGTAGAGCAGGGAACATGAAGAAAAAAAGCAGAGAAACAAGGAGAAAAATATAATACTTAACTAGAATTATTTCAAACTGTTCTCCGAAATTTCCCACCACAAATATATGCTCAACCTTCGTCTCATGTGTCAACTTAAGAATTGCCTGCAGGACAAGAAACTCTTGGTAGCTAAATTCACTTAAGTTATAACTTAAGAAGAAAATTTTACAAACCTGATGTGGCTTAAAAGCATGACCAAGAGGAGTGGTCAACTTAAAGGATAGACGTAACTTCTGGAGGTGATTTGCTGACAGTGACACAAGATTTTCCCCAGAGAAATCTAGCCTACAATTAGATTTAAGGCACATGATCACATTCAAATCAAAACAGTTAGCAGATTTAATTTTCTGTTTACGAAGTGGTAGATGAAGATTCTTTAACTAATGAAGGCAAAACATACAAACATCCAATTAGGGACAAGCACTGACAAAGGACAGGTGACTCTACGGCTGAGAAATGTAAATAGAAAGCAAACCATACTTCTTCTGTGTTTCTATACTCCCAAGATCACTATCAAGCAGCACTATTTCTGCATTATCAACTTTGATAGCTCCAGTAATATATACTGGGAACTCAGTTTGGCTACCAGTTACATAAACCTTCCTGTTCTCTGGATCATCAAATACAATCTACAAGAAATTGGATTTTCTCAGAATGTAAATGAAAAATATAGGTTCAAAAAGTAGCTCAATCGACATCAAAATAACATAGAGTACCTCAAAAACAAAATTGTAAGTCCCAACACCAATGCTCCCGGGAAAAGTATCCAAGAAGAAAGCAGAAATTGAAGGGTCAAACTTGAGCTCCTACATACAAAAAAGTTTAATCAATTGCGATAGCACAATAGCCATATCATGATTTTTCGAAAGAAAAGGAAAATATCAATTAACAATTGGCAAATTTGAATCACTATTGCACCTGGTCAACCATCAAACCACCCTTTGTATTGGAGCTTAAAACCCGCACAAGCTTCACTGTTAGAGGAGGCGCATTTGAACCAAGCACAGTGTTGACCATAACCTGAATTTCATTTATAGTGCAGAGTATCTCAAATCTGGTTAAATAGGGCAAGATAATGCATGGAGAACTACATATCATGATGCTAATTTGAAAATAGCTATGAATGGTTGCACAATTGTCAATATGGGATAGCATCTAGATAGGCAAAGGTTGTACATAAAAATGTTCAAGAGCTCCTCACATAGTACAATAGAAATGACTATTATCATGTAAGTAGCAGCAGACCTTAAGAATGTCCTTCTTAGTCAGGGACAAAACTGTTGCTGGTAATGATAGAATCAATGGGATGCTGATCCTGAAACAGGGAGCAGAAGTACAAGTCCATCAACAGTATTCAGAAAAATAATTTTACAGCTTTCCTTAAACAGGAACAAAGACTTGAAAAGTCATTTCACCAGGATAAAAGTAGTCAAGGTAATCAACTTTCAATTCATCTGACATTTCGTTTTACAGTATTCAGAAAATTAATTTTACAGTTTTCCTTAAACAGGAACAAAGACTTGAAAAGTCATTTCACCAGGATAAAAAGTAGTCAAGGTAATCAACTTTCAATTCATCTGACATTTAAGTTGATGGCACATTGCTTAAAACTTCTTATTTTCATCAGTAAAACCAGAAGTCCAGAGAAGTCAAGTGCCTTTTCTTTCTTTATACTACAGTTGTTCCTACAATCATTGCATCTCCAGAAGTTGATTTATTAGGTTGCGTGCCAGTAATTGAAACACATTGATTCCACTTGCTCCCATCCTTTGCTTCAGGGCCTGTCCCTCAGAATGGTCAGTACTTGCATACTGTCAGGCACCGAAACTTGCACGTGAACCCTCCAAGCCCTTCTAACAAACAAGCAACTAGCTAACACTTGATAGAACCACGCCTTTATCCCTCTTTCACTCTAAAAATCCATAATTGAGAAGTTGGTTGGCATGGGGTCCATAAAAAATTCTTGTTTCGTTGACACTCAATATTTTCTTAAAGAAAGATAGTAATAGCCTCTCAATTCAAGTGACCAGGCATACAAAAGTTACCAAAAAGCATAATGTTAAGGTATGTTTCACAAACTTCATCAAATTATTCTTCTAATAGAGCCATCACCTCAATAAGAATGGATTGCCACATCTAAGACAGCCATCATTATCAATGTGGAGAACACAAAATGACTAGAATCTAAAGTGAGTCAAGAAAGTACATGCCTATTGTTTTCCAGGCAAGCCAAGGAATCTACTTGATCAAAAAGGTCTTTTGCATCACCAGGAATCCCAATACCAAGAAAATATTTAGCCAAACCCAAAATCTTGTCATCTGGGATCTGAAAATTTGAGGTGTAGAGAAGTATTAGTATCATTTCAAAAGAAATGACCAGAATCAGACCAATACTACAAAATATCCTAAACTTACATGCAAGCTTTCTGAAGCAACAGCTGCAAATGCTGTAATCCCTCTAACAACGGACGATGTCGTTGAAAGAGGACCTTGAAGTTTGTGTGCATTTACCACCTTCTCGTCAAAGTAGAAGGCTCCATCATCTGCAAGAAAATACATCCAAGAATGACATAAAACTAAACAAATAATTGATGGTAGCAAAAGTAATGTGGCCACAAATGTCATACTGCAAGCCCCATTAAGTTTCTCCATCCAAAAGTTACTTCATAAAACCAGAGAGCACATAAACTTATGTGTGCAAAGAATGTGCAATACTCAGGTATTGATTTTAGCAGCAGATGTGAATAATGGCAATCTCAACTACCAAGTTTTTTTATAAGAGAATCATGGATTAACAGAGTCAAATGGTAGTATAATCAAGAGAGCTTCTGCTTTGAGGATACAAACAATATGACCTCATTAAATTTTTAGGGTAGTTCAATGACTCGTAAACTTTTACGGAAACAAAAAGAAGATGATATCATAATGTAAACCCCGTAAAGTGATGAATGCAATAATATAATTTAAAGAAATACAAAACTAAATCCATGTCAAAAGAGAAAGACACACACACACAGAGAGAGAGAGAGAGAGAGAGGAAACAATAAATAAAACAAAATCAAAAGTTCGTACCATAATTCTCAATGCTGTCAAACAGCTTCAATATATCATTTTTAGATGTACCAACCTGTCATTAGTGAGCATGTTTGAGTTATAAGGTGAGATAACCACATCAGAAGCAAGGTACAAAAACCAAAAAAGAGATACAAATGGCCTTGAACAGTACTAGCAAAGAGCTACTAAAAGTAGACTGAAACAAACAGAATGCAACTGAACCTAGCATCACAGATATCTTGCATGCATAGATTGAAATTGAGATAACTACTTATGGGATCAGTTAAAACATGTTTGGAAAACAACAACGTAGCATATACTTCAAGTAAAAGATACTAAAAAAACACTTTAATTACAATTTATATTTTCAAAAAATAACAATCGTTGTGTAATTAACAACAAAATATCTAGGTTCATTAACCACATACCAATTTATTGCTGATAAGTAATTAAGAACAATAGACCTTTCATAGGAACTCAGCCATAATAGCAGTTGGAGGTTTTACCAGTGACTGATCAATTTCTGGCGATGATAATGAGATAACACCAGCAAGTGCTTCAAGTGCCAAACCTGGGAAAGAAAAACATGATCCCACAAAATGAGAGCAAACCATCTCATGCAATAGAAAATATTTAAAAGAAAATGCAAAGCGTCAACTTCAACATTACATCAAAACATTGATAACTAGATGTAAAATGCCTCTCCATGTTACTTTCCCGCCACTCCCTTCCCCATCTTTTCTTGGCACAATTTGTTTTCAAAGTGTCAAAAGGCTTGACTTTATTATGCTTAATGCCACATGAACTTTAAGAGATATAGGGTAAAGAAATATGGCAAAGGAATTATCATAATTGCGCCTTGCAGAGATAAATAATTACCTGCAGCATAAGTACTAGACTCAGGATTATTAGAACTAAAGCGCCATCTTCCATCACTCTGGCTTAGAGCCTGTAAAGAATTCATTTGATCAGTGCAATGACATGAAAACAAGTTAAATACAACTGAGAACTGAAAACTGACATCTCATGTGTAAAATAAGAAGTTGCAGAATATAACTTCAAACTGAAACTAGTGTTTTAGGAACTAGTATGTCAAGGATCTTAATCGTATCATATAGGGAGAGCTTAATCCTCAGACTGACACAGAGGCACAAGAACTGACCTTGATAGAGCGAAATATTCCTTCAGCATCACCAAGATGTAGATCATCCTTAGAAGCTTCATCCTAAATTTCACAACGGAAAGAATTCCAAAATGAAGCAGTAAACAATCAATAGAGCAGCACAACGGATACATCGGACTTCAGAGTGGTCTGTTGGCTAAACGCTCACACAAACCCATCTTATATCACGATGTAAAACAACTTTTCCTCCACATCAACAACAAAGTAAATTTGAGAAGAAAAAAAATCTTTCTCCACTTATTTAAAAGAAAATAAACATTAACGACAATTTAATACAAGTATAATAAGAGATGAAAGCTAGGTTGATTACCTTGATAAGAACCAAACTACGTATAGAATGATAGAAGTCAAACAAGGAAGTTGCACTGCCAACAGCAGCTTGAAGGCTTGAGATGATGCCCTTTGAAAGCAAACATAAATACTATATCAGACATCATAGAATGATTCAAAAACAAAAGTACAAAGCCTTTCAAAGCAAGATCAATACAAATTTGAAATCAAAGAATACCTCAAAAACTTTTTCATTGATCTTGCAGTGTAATATTCCATTGACTTTTAATGCATAGAATATTTCTTTTGGAGGAGAAGATGATGACTCAAGAGTTTTGACAACAGACTGGCAAGCTGCTTTGCTTATTTCAGATTTCCTGTCAACACCTAGAACCTCAAATGTTCTCAGTGCCCCATATGTTTCTTCTAGGCTACAAAAACATGAAATTGAGTAAGTCAATCGAGAAAGTCTCTTTCAACCACGCCTGATATAGTAAAGACAGCTAAGCAAAAGCCATATTATACCAAATCCAAGACGAGAAATTCACCATGAAAAACTTTTTTACTGAATACACACCGAAACCAGTTATTTTAGGGGAGTCCATTTCTTACAATTTGAAAAGGAAACTTTACTAAAAAATGCATAATATAAAAGGAAAAATGGAAACGGGAGAACACTTAAAGACATAGATAGACCACCGAAGCACAAACCATGAATGAGATAACGTTGGTTGTCAATCATAACTTAAACATCAGAAACAAGAAGAGAAGTCAAACACTTGTGCTCAACCAAATACCCAGATCACGTGTTGACTTAAGCTTTGAATCACACTCAAAATCAATCTCAATAACAGAAAAAGCACCCAGTTAACTTTCAGCCAGTGCAAGAGTTTGGCAATGAGCACAGCCACAACCTACAAATCTATGGTTTCACACAACTTCCAAGAAAACAAGAAAACATTGAATCTTGTCTCAATAAAAAACACATCAAATTCCGTTTCCTCGTCCAACACAACAGTACCCGATAAATCAAACAAAGAATCAAGCATATACAGTCGAACGAAGGAATAATAGAGTTTAACAGACCTGCCAAAGGAACCATCTTGAGGAACGAAGAGCTCGAGTGCGGCGGAGCGATGAGGGTCTGAGATCGGTTCGAAAATCGCGGCAGCGGAGACGGTTAAGAAGATCAATGCCGACACGACCAGCGCGAGAAATCCACCTACACTTGTGCCCATACCTGCAAAAGCTGAATCAACCAAGCAACGTATGTCACAGGATCCCCAACACTAACGTAAATCTTTTGGAAGAACGAACACAGAACCTAGAATTTTGCTGCTTTTCAAGGGAAAGAAACTATGTTAGGCGGTGGATCTTACGTTGTAACTTGTTGGGAGTTCGGCGAGTGACTTTGAGTCTGCGCAGAGACAGTACACAACGTATAGGATGGGGGTTTTTCTTACGAGTCTCACACTTGATAATTACGCGTTTGCCCATCTACGTGCTGATATTTACTTGCGTGTTATGTGAAAGGTTTGCGTGGTCTCCGTAACTACTTTGTCTTCGCCACTGTGTTTTGACTCGAGTTTCCTGTTTTCGAGCTCTCGAAAGATTTCCAATTTCCAAAATGCAACTTTCAACATTATCATTGTTTTAAAATAGTTTAATCGGGTCATCACCGTCCCCTTCAATACCTTTATAAAAATAAAATAAATATGAAAATTGAATATAAACAATTAATACAAGAAGTGCATGTTGTGTAAATCGATCATATTAGAACAGATTTGCAGCTTAAAATAAGACTGAAAGCTCTGTTTTAAAACTCGGGCCGGACCGGCCGGTCCGACCGGTCCGACCGGTGACCGGTCGGCCCTCCGGTCCGGATGACTCTTCAAACCCGGTCTTTAATTGAACCAGTGTGAACCGGTGAGAACCGGTCAATTGACCGGTTAAACCGGAACTGGTCAAACCGGTTCAACCACCGGTTCAAAAATAAAACCTACCCTTTTAAAATTAAAACCCTTCGTCCCCTCCAACCTTCTCTGTTCTCTCAGTCGCCGTTCTTCTCTGTTAAAATCTCTGCTGCTTCACCGTTGGAAATGTGGCCTGCGTTCTTCATTAAATGAGGTAATCCTTTTAATCTCTGCCGCATCTTCATCTTTATGTCTTTTCCCTATTTTGATGGGTTGCCCCACGTATGATCCACCAATTTGCTACCAGACTCATCACGCTGATCCTTTAGGCAGAGAATCAGCGTGATTGGTACTAAATCAAGTGAAATAGTACACTTTTCTAGGCACGCTCAAGACCACAAACTTGGACATTTAAGTGAGGAACTTGAGAGCATCCTTTAGGCAGAGGAACTTGGACATAAAGATGCTTAAGGCTGAAGTGACGGTAACGTAAAGATGCTTACGCCTGCCATGGTGTAGGAACTTGAGAGCATCCCATGTTTCTGGGCATTTACACAGAAACATGGTGGAGCAACAACATGTTTTACATGTTCTAATGTTTCTGGGCATTCACACATTTGTAATAGTGTTGAAGTTTTAGCTAAGATAGAATCTCTAATCTTATTGATAAGTTATGAGAACAATCTTTTGGTGGACGTGGACCATTTTACGCCAATCCTTGCGTGCTTTACTTTAGCAATAGCATATGGTTAAATTCCATCTTGTCTCCATGTCAACGTTTCTCATCTAATATAGCACACGACAAGACAAGAATTTCACTACTTGCTTTTGTACAGATTTCACCCTTTTAATAAGTCTACATATAAACAAATCTCTTTAATAGGCTATCTTAGTATTTAAGTAATTAATAGAATTTATTAATATATTAAAGAACATGATGAGGTTGCTGAAAATTATGGGGATGTTTAGAAAGATTTAAGTTGTGTAAGAGGATAAGAAAGTGGAGTAGGAAGGAGAAGGGTGGTAGTAGCAGATAAGGGTCGTGATGGGCCATGAAACTGACACCACATGCTTCGAGTCATAAGGTAAGGTAGGCCATATAGCTGTTTCTCTGCGTCAATTTTTAGATGGTTCTTATCCACTGAACAGCCCACCTTTTCTCTCCGATACCCACAGGATCTTTTCCAGCCACCCATTTTTTAACGCATAAATTCTGGAATTTTCATAAGTGTTTCATTAGTTATCTTGATGGCATTCTCTTTTTCGAAAAGTTGAGATTTTGAATTAAGAAATTATGAGCCACTTAAAAAATTATTTAATTATACTTCAGATTTATTAGTTTGATTTTTTAACTTAAATTCGAATCTTGTATATAATTTATAAATTATGTTTCTTTAATAATCTATTTAACGTATATATATATATTATTATTATATATACTTAATGATTTTTTAATATTTATTTCAAAAATATTTGTTGCAATTATAATTATTATATAGGCCATAACATGAGAATTAAATGACTAAAAATCTACAAAATGCGAGTCTAGCCTGTGATTCATTATCCGTAGTATTAGCCCCTTAAATTTAACACTATAAGAAAAGCAACAATTAGTGATAGAAAATTACCGGTAGAAAATAAATCATTACAAATTACCGACAGAAACATAATTTACGTTGATAAAATTGTCGGAAGAAATCTTGTTTAGCGGCAGTACTAATATTCGTCGCTAAATTTGGAAGGAAATCATCCTGACAAACTTTGCGACGGATTTTAGCGACGATATAAGATGTCCGTTGGTAAATAAGGCGAGAATTGTTGGTGAAATCAGAAAAGGTTGAGTTTATCGACGACAAATTACTAACGGAAAATATACCGTTGCAAATTACCGACGAAAAATCCATTTCCATCGATAAAATTGATGGAAAAATTTTCGTTTAGTGACAGTATAAGAATTTAGCGACAGTATAAGATATCCGTCGGTAAAAAGGCAAGAATTATTAATGGAATAATTTTTTTTTGAGTTTACCTATAGAAACTTCCGTCGATAAATTTCGTCGATAATTTTTTTTTTAATTTAAACTCACCCGATATCTCCTCCCAACTACGTCTTCTTCTTCCTTTTTCC
>JANSVB020000079.1:3865991-3880767 GCA_025504935.2 Erythroxylum haughtii
TGATTAAGTTGGATGCCGCGGTATAACCCGCAAACACTCGCCGCAGTATAACCTGCAAACACCTACGGGTGGGGGGTCGGGTCCAACAGGGACAATCCCTATTGAATATTTGTTCATATTGAATCTCTATAATGTTCTTTCGATATAGTCCTTTTAAGACAACCCTACCATACTTGTGATATATTTCGAATTATTGAAATTCTTATCGCAAAAGATGCCTCTCTTATATTTTTCATTTTAAAATTCTTAGATAAAAAAATCTGCAGTATTATACAATATGTCCAAATCATTAGCAGCAAGTGAAATATTAGTAACATATAAGACTAGAAATATAAGCTTAGTCTTACTGATCTTTCGATTGATATAATGATCAACAATTTTTTCTTGAAAACAAAAAGATATCATAGTGTCACTAAATTTAATATACTATTATTGGGAAGCTTGTTTAAGTTCATATATTGATTTATTAAGTTTTCACACAATATGAATTTTTCCTTCTATGAAAAAACTTTCAGATTGATTCATATAAACTTCTTCTTTGAGATCATCATTTAGAAAAGGTAGATTTCACATCTATTTGATGTAACTCTAAATCAAACTGAGCTACTAATGCTATAATTATTCTCAATGAATCTTTTATTTAAGACAGGTGAAAAAGTATCTTTATAATTAATGTCATCCTTTTGAGTATAACCTTTGACAACAAGTCTAACTTTAAATAGTTCAATATTGTCATTCGAGTCATGTTCACACCTTATCTCTCAATCATTAATGAGAAAAGGGAAATATAACTTTCTTTTCCATTGTTTGCAGCTGGAGCATTTTTAAATCCTAGTGTGTATTTTAGACTGGAACTTGCAAAGTAAGCTGAAGTTAGTAGAGGAATGCTTTTCACAATTACAACAACTGTTCCACATGACGCAATGCAAGATCTTTTAAGCTCACAAATACAGCTTTATAAGTCATCCAATGGGGATTTTGGAATGCCAATTGCTATTCGACAAAGAGACAGACTTTCTCCAGGTATTATTTATTTCCTATTTATTATTTGTTGAAAATTAATTATCACTTTATTTTGTTTATAACACTACTTTTGTTATCTTATAACTTGCAGTTGATTGGTGGGATCAATTCGGAAATCATGTTCCAAAATTGAAAAAGTTTGCGATGAGCATTTTAAGTCAATGTGTGAGTGCAACTGAGTATGAACGAAACTGGAGCACATTTGAATTTATCCACTCAAAGAAAAAGAATAGATTGGAACATAAGAGGTTGAATGACTTAGTTTATGTTCGTTACAATTTAAAACTTTAGGAAATGTATGTTATTTTCATTATTATCATTATTAATGTCGATATAATTTCTTATAATTTTTTAATAATTAAAGTTAATTATTTACTAAGAGTCTGAATAGCACAAGTAGTTTAAATGATCCAATTGCCGTTGATAATATTAATGTTTTGGCAGATTGAGTTTCTGCAGAACCCAATTTGGTTGATGTGAATGATTTAAATTTAGAAGATAATCTTAGATGGGAAAGCATTGACATGTCATTTAGTACATTAAATTTGAATGATAATGATGATGAAGCTCTTCTCAATGATGAAGATTTTGTACCAAATAATTACTGGGATCAGTGCAGTTTTAGTAGGTATCTTCCCATTGACGATTGAATTTCAAGTTTTTATTTTTCCTGTTCTTTTAATTTTACTTGTATTTGATGTTTATGTTAAATTGTATATATGTAATAAACCTGTAATATTTTTGTTTCAGGTTTAACTTCTATTTGATTGCTTCTTCGTTATCAACTCTTTTTTGTAATATTTATTATTATTTTTATCGAATGTTTTGAATCTTTTGATATAATATTATTTATTAAAATAATAAAATTGTATTATTGTAATTTATAATATTTTAAATACTTTGTATTATTCTTAATTTGATGTATGTAATAATGATTGTCTTTATTTATATTCATTGTGGTTATTATTTATATGTAAAATATTTAAAAATTATTGTTATTGACTTATCCTATATTAATTGTCATTATTACTTACTATTAAGATTTTTGAAAGCATGGTTGATATAAACAGTAAACTAGTAAAGTATACAGTACAACTGTACAATATACTAATATGGACTATTTTGAAATTTTTAAAATTTCAGAGACTATTTTATAAATTTCAAAAATTACCCGAAACGATACCCAATACCGACTGGTATCGGTACAGTTACGTTTCAGAACCCAATCCGGTACTAAGTCCGATACTGTATTCATAACTTTGATTAAGATACTATTTATAACTTAAAAAATTGGAAATTATTTTATACTTTAAAAAATTAACCGATATTGAGTATTGGCTGATACCAATACAATATGATACTATAACTAAATTCAATATTAGGATGAATATGATATTCATAACATTGCTAATGACACCAAATATGCAACACAATATGACCCATAGGCACCAAATGAGGTAGTACAATTTGCAAAAGGAAAGCAATACAACACAGCCTATAAGCAGTTAATGCAACCAAACGAAGGCAACGAATGTTGTGACAAAGAATTGAGATAAAAGGGAAACGAAGAAAAATAAAAAACATATTGATTACCATATTCTGTCATCCAACTTGATGGTAGAATTTGCAGGTATAAAATGCCTCAAGAAAAGAAGAAAGTCATCGAAACGTAGAAGGCATCCCCATAATCATCCAGACATAGACGCCAACCTGAACTTTTGGATGTTTATCTTCTTCTAAAGAAAATATTAATTCTTCAATTCATTTCAACCTAAATGGCTCAAAGAGAAACAAATAAGGGTGTGGTAGGCGTGGTTAAAGGAAAATGATAACTTGATACTTAAAACAATAATTAAAAACTAAAGCGGAGAAATTTGTAGTTGACTTTGAATAATCAGCAGTTCTATCATAAAGAAACCAAAAAGAGATAAATCATGAAGATTGATAACAGAGAACAGAAAGATAGTAAATAAAAGTATCAGTGATTGTCCTGTCAACCAATTACATGGCATCTTAATACTTTTTAACCAAAATAACTAACTCCAGAAGTCTAATCAGATTTTATATTCATTAAGTTTATAGTACAAGTATGAAAAACGAATCATCCATCAGATTATATTATATAAATTCATCTTTTGACAACTACCTCCTTTGGTCATCCCATCAATTACAAACAAATCAATTGATTCCAAGTGGATTCAAGTCCATCAACAACCTCTCAATTACTTGTCCTTTACTTGGAAATGTTGAGCTCAAGGAAAACAATGTCAATTTCAACCAAAATCATTAAGCAACACAAACCCATAAATAGATCAAAGACAGGTTGACTAGTCATGATATAATTCATCCCATTAGAGAAAATGAATCTAATATCAGTACTTTGGAGGGGGTTTCTGGGTTGGCAGCAATCCAAAACGTTTCTTCAGGAGAACTCTTTGTCTAGAGTATTTGTCATCAGGGGAAAAGCGAGCTGCAAAACACACATAATAATGAGCAAATCACCAAGTAGTCAAATATGATAGAAAGAACCTTTCTTCCCAATAACTACATCAACAAAAAAAACTAAAATATGATAGAAAGAACCTTTCTTCCCAATAACTACATCAACAACAAAACTAAGTAAACGCTGTGACTTAGAGATCAATACCTGGATGAGCAGATTGAGTCGCCAAACCTAGAGGTGTCTCTTTCTGCAAGGACCAAACATATAAATAAGTTTGCTAATTTCCAGTACCAGGTCTTTCAATTTCCCACATATAATCAACTAAGAAATTTCCTCTAGGGATTGTGAATCATAACAAGGAACAGCAGATGAAAACAAAGTGTTAACACCAAGTCCACTTCTCAAAAATCATATGAAACGGCAAACAGTCCGCAAGAGAACAAGTGTTAACACCGAGGCCACTTCACAAAAATCATGCGAAACAGCAAACAGTCGGCAAGAAAACAAGTTTTAACACCAAGTCCAATTCTCAAAATCATATGAAACAGCAAAAAGACCTTAGTGGTGTAGACTTTGTCACCGTTGTCGTTGATGTAAAACTGAAGATACATCGTAACCCCTCTTCTCTTCTCTTCTATTTGGTATTTTGTATTTTCCATTCTCTAGGGTTTACATATATATTATAAAACATAATGGGCCAACTCTGTTCCTTCCAGTTGTCTAAACCCAAAATTGGGTGGCCCAAAGAATCGAAAGCGCGTTAACAAAGCAAAAGACGAACCGTAAGAACGCAATAACAAAACAGACATCGCCGTCTCTCTCCGTCGCATTTCGCTCTCTCTGTCTCTCTATCGTTACAGTTGACCAATCAAACAATCTTCGACGCCACGCCTCTGCCACTCTCTCTCTCCATCACGCGCTCTCTTCAAGTTTCCCCATTAATATTTACACTCTTGTTGTTAGCACACATAGAAAGAGACCGCATTTCGGAAGAACAGAGCATAAGGTTAGAATCAACCACAAAACCATGTCGTTCGAGGAGGACGAGGAGTCTTTTGAGCACACTCTTCTGGTGGTGCGCGAGGTCGCCGTCTACAAAATCCCTCCGCGCTCCACCTCTGGCGGCTACAAGTGTGGCGAGTGGCTGCAGTCCGACAAGATCTGGTCCGGCCGGCTCCGCGTGGTCTCTTGCAAGGATCGCTGCGAGATCCGCCTAGAGGATCCCAACTCCGGCGAGCTCTTCGCGGCCTGCTTCGTGCAACCAGGTCAGCGCGAGAACTCGGTGGAGACAGTGCTGGACTCTTCCAGATACTTCGTGCTGAAGATCGAGGACGGGAGAGGGAAGCACGCGTTTATCGGACTAGGGTTTGCGGAGAGGAACGAGGCGTTTGATTTCAATGTGGCGTTGTCCGATCACGACAAGTATGTGAGGAGAGAACAGGAGAAGGAGAGCGGTGAGACTAGTGAGGGTGATGCTCATATTGATATTCATCCTGCCGTTAATCATAGATTGAAGGTATTTCTGTTTTTTTCCCTTTTACTGATTAATCTTACTTTGGGAAATTGAAAACAAAGTTAGGTCTTAATAATTGTGGTTGTGGGATGGATGATCTTAGTTTTGTTTTGTTATATTTTGGATCATACATATAAATGTATAGGAGGGTGAAACGATCCGGATAAATGTGAAGGCGAAACCATCAACGGGAGCAGGAATGCTCTCAGCTGCAGCTGGACAGCCTAAAACTTGGAGCCTTGGTGGCCAAGGCAAGATAAGGTCCCCTCTTCCTCCCCCGCCAAATGATCCAGCTACTGCCCGGATGTCAAACACAAGGCCTTCCAGTGATCCTTTGTCAGATCTTCCCCAGCTTCAGGTATTTATTATCACTCCGTTCCTTCAAGTATTTACCTAAACCCCTTCTTTCTGAATTATTTCAGGATTCATTCAGTTAGGTTTGGGATATTTGAATTTGCTTAATGTTGGAAGTTCATCTGTTCATGTTATATATGTAACTCATTAGCTCTTTCCTCCTGTAGAGGAGTCTTCCATCTTCAACATCGTCAGGGGCAACCAAGGCAACTGCATCAGGGTGGGCGGCTTTCTGATTGTGTGCAGGACCTGTTTATTATGATTGAGGTCTTTATCTATGAGTTATTTAAACAAAATGAACAAGAAAACCCGGAGAAGTAAAGAAAGGACGAGACAACAGGTGTTCATGTTTTGAGAATAATGTTTTGGTACAATGTATCCAGTGCATGATGCTTCGCCCTACAGTTACTCTTTCTTCATTTTCCTATACAAAACAATCAAAAGGACTTGAGCTCTAAATCAAAGTTCACTTGTGTAATGTGGATCAGTTCAGTTCTTGTTAGGCTTTTCTAGACATTGAAAAGGGAGCGAATTATTAATTTAATTAATAGTAGTATGTAAGACTGAAGCTTTACATCCGAACATGTGTTCCGGTTGAGGCACTAAGATTGAATTTATTCCCGTATAAGAAGCAAGCTGTAAGCAAAGCACATGTACTGTTGTGTCAAAGTCTAGAAAAAGTGAGAAAGAGAGGAGAATGTGGCAGAGAAATTGTAAACATAGCTAAACAGACACACAGGTGCAGGATGGATTCATCGTTCACCCGCAGATCTTCCATATTATTTACACGTTCATCGTCAAATAATAAGATACTGATGACTCATTGACAACCTAAACAATTATAAGACATGATAACCGAAGCTGTTCCTATGTGCAAAAGCCTTGCTACCATTTCTAGTGTATTAGCAATTTTTTTGATTGAACAACCTACTGAAAACATAATGGCATTTACCAATCATCCTTTCCTCTGTAAAAGAAAAGACATTGTCCCATGGTTTCATAAAAAGCTTCTAGGGCGATGGAGAGCATCTCTCACTAGGTGTCTTCTTCTTAGGTTTTGTCCTCTCTACTGCTCCTTTATTTGCTCCGGTGTAGGTTTTTACGGTACCACGTGGCTAGGGTTTTCTTCCTTCTGCTAAAAAGGGGTTGCGATACTATAGTAGAAGTTCTGTAATATTATGTCGGGTAGTCATTTTCACCAACTTACTTGCGATTAGGGTTAGGGCGCCTTGGGCGCCTCGGGCGCTGGGAACCTGACCATCGGCTCCTCTGCTTGTCTCATGGTGAAACAAAAAAATAGGGGTAAGGATATCACGACGGCCTGTCTTGGAGGTCAGGAAGGTAGCTCCCGTTGACCACCAGTCGACCAAGCTGGCCCGCAGTCGCTTGCTAGCACAACGATAACTCCGAAGACTGGTAAGGGACCAGGACTAGGGGTTGACTTCCCTAGTCTTGGCGAGAGTCGACTGGTATCCCTCGAAAAGGATTCTGGCCAAGTGAAGGATGTGCTGGGGGTTAACCCAAGGGTTTCATAACCCCTGTCAACACCTTGAAACCATAAGCGAGTCGGCCTGTGGCGAAGATTGCTGCTGGAGCCTCTAGTGCGACTGCACCAAAGGTAGGTTTGACGATTTCTTCACCCCTCCCAGGTACGTCCCACTCCTTGGACCCTTTGTGTGGTACTGCCTTGGTCCTTCAATCGGGGGATGATGTAGTATCCATGGTTGAAGTCAGCATTGCTTTGGGGAGCAAGGACATGTCTGAAACTGCGGAATTTGAAGACAAGGATTCGATGTTTAGGCTATTTAACCGCTTGCCGCAATCTGCTTCAGGGGATGAGCTACTTGCCTCGAAACTGTCTGATGAAATGCCAGAGAAAGGTTCCAAGGATAAGACTACAGGAAACAAAAAGGGATCCTTTGCTAGTCTATTTAGAGATAACAAAGCACTCCATCAGGGCATGCCATTAGCACGGGTGGATGTGGAAATTGTTGAAGATGACCTTGTTATGGATGCTGCAGATGGAATGGAACTGGAATTTCTAGGGTATTGTTTGGTTGGGCACTTCACTGGTAAGTTCCCGGGTATGAAAGCGTTGGAGGAACAAATGGGCAAGTGGAATGTACCCTGTCTTCTACTTCCTCATAGCAAGGGATGGATGTTATTTCAGTATAACTCGGATGAAGATCGGATGAGTATTCTATCCGAAGGGCCGTATGTGCTGTATAGCAAAACCTTACTTCTTAAATTTCTCACATCAGGGTTTACCTTTGATCATGGGGAGTTTCTGAATGTGCCTGTATGGGCTCAACTCCCTAATGTTCCTTTGGAATATTGGCACAAAAGGGGGCTATCTAAGTTGGCCTCACATCTTGGCAAGCCTATATGCACTGATAAAGTCACTAGATTGAAGACCAGATTGGGTTATGCACGAGTTCTGGTGGAGGTTGACTTGTCCAGAAACCCCAAAACGACTTTTGGTGTGCGGTTGCCTACGGGACACAGATATACTCAACTGGTTATTTATGAGAATTTTCTGAGTTACTGCTGTCATTGTCAAGCCTATGGTCATGCTCCATTTGATTGTAAGAAGCAACAAAAACTAAAGCAAGTGAAGGAACCAGTGGTAGACCCTAGTACCCTCAAGGAATTAGTGAAGGCCCCAATGGATGTGCGTGGGATAAATCCAGAGGCACTGGAAACCAATGTCGATGGGCAGCCAGTTCCAGTGGTAGTTTCGAAAGAGCCAAAGTCCCTTAATGAAGCTAATAAGGGTGCGGGGGAGGACTTGGTACAGCCCACCAATTCTGCACCCCCACCGCCGCTTAGCAAGGATGATAACTTGACTAGGAATCAAGGAGAAGGGCAGATTGTACTGAAACAAAGGAATTTTACTAAAGGCAAGGTTACTTAACCGACCACAAGACCTCCTAGTAGAAAGAACCGCACTGAAAGTCGAAATCGAGGTCCTATGCCGACTTCTGACATCCCAAAGGGTCTAGGAGGTGATCAACCTCTTCCCTCGCCTATATGAAGCTGCTCTGTTGGAATGTCTGAGGCCTTGATACGGCCTTGCGACAAAATAGTGTTGCCACTCTCCTTAGGCAACACCAGAGCTATTTTGCATGCCTTTTAGAAACGAAACTTACTTTTGAAAATCTCCACAAGATGATGAGGAATAAATTTGATGGGTGGAATTTTTTTTCACAATTTTGACCACATTATTGGTGGATGTATGTGTATCATATGGCATCCAACCTTTTGTCAATGTAGGATTGTGGAAGTCAGCGACCAACATATTACTGTGGACATTCTTTGCTTCACGACGCAACTCTCCTTTACAGTGACCCTTATTTACGGATTGTATAGTGTGACTACTAGGAGAGAGTTATGGCATAAACTCCAGGATAGTATAGTGCATCCGTCCCGTCTGTAGTTACTCATAGGTGATTTTAACTGTGTGTGCACTCCTCAGAAATGGTTAGGCAGCCTTTCCACCTACAGATTACTTCCTGCGTGACTTGGTAGAGTTCAAAGTATCTTTGGGATTGGAGGATGCCCAAGCCAAGGTGAATACTACACTTGGAATAAAAATCATCTATGGGCTAAGCTAAATCGTGTGCTCCTCAATCTGGCTTAGGATGAGCTAGGAGTAACTTGTGTGGCTCATTTCATGGACATGAGAGCTGACTCGGACCATTGTCCTGTTCTTGTGGATTTCAATCGCCTTGAAGAGATTGGTAAAAGGCCTTTTAAATTCTACAACATGTGGCTAAAACACCCACATTTTCCAGACATTGTTACTTGTCATTGGGACCAATGAGTGCTAGGGACCGCCCAATTTTCCTTGTGCAAGAAATTAAAGGCACTTAAGGCCCCACTAAAGGTGTTAAATAAAACAGCTTTGGGAAACATAGCCACTAAATTTGCAGATGCTCAGGAAGCTTTCCAGTCTGCTTATAAAGCTTCTTTAGATAGCCTTGATGACCCTGCCTTGAGGCAAGTAATGAAGGATAAAAAGAAGCATGTAGTTTTTCTGATGGAGGCCGAAAGATAGTTTTTCCTGCAGAAAGCTAAGTGCACTCATATTTTGGAGGTTGACCATAATAGTAAATATTTCCATCAGGTTGTGCGGAAGCGGACTAAACAGAACACAGTCTCCCATATTCTAAATGATGATGGTAGTGCTACGACTTCAATGAGGGATGTGTTCACCAATTGCCTTAACTTTTATCAAAATCTTCTTGGCACATCAGCTCCTAAGATTCGATTAGATGCAGAGGTACTCCAAAGTGAGCAGACCTTGGATGTAAACACTGGAGAATCCCTCATTATGCCTGTTAGCATGGAGGAAATCAAGCAAGCTTTATTTGATATTGGTGATGACAAAGCACCCGGGCCTGATGGTTACACTTCAGCCTTTTTTAAGCAACTGTGGGATTGAGTTGGGAATACAATTATAAAGGTAGTCCAGGAGTTCTTTGTCAGTGGTCGATTATTGAAACAACTCAACCACTGTATACTCACCCTTATTCCGAAGACCAAGAAAACTCCAAGGGTACAGGACTTTTGGCCCATTGCTTGCCTCAATGTTGTCTACAAGGTAATTACTAAAGTGCTAAATGATCGCATGGCCAAGGTTATTGGGTGTCTCATAGACCCGGCTCAGGTAGCTTTTGTCCCCGGGCGAAGTTTGCTGGATGATGTCTTCTTGGCACAAGAATTGGTCCGAGTGTATACCAGAAATAGGATATCTCCACATTGTATGATTAAAGCTAATATCACTAAAGCCTATGATACACTAGAGTGGGGGTTCTTGGAGGATATGCTACTTGGCTTAGGTTTCCCTCCTAAGTTCATAGGATGGATCATGGAGTGTGTTACCACTGCTTCGTATTCTATTTCCATTAATGGGTCTATGCATGGTTTCTTTAAAGGCTGTCGGGGTTTAAGGCAAGGTGATCCTATGTCACCTACTTTATTCCTTCTTAGTTTGGAGTATTTCTCCTGGATGCTTAAAACTCGTACCTGCACTGATTCTTTCCACTTCCACCCGAAGTGTAAATCCCTTGGCATTACTCATCTTGCCTTTGCTGATGACTTAATGTTATTTTCTCGAGGGGATGTTGCTTCTATTGGTCTCCTTATAGACACACTTCATGATCTTGAATGGGTGGCTGGCTTGAAAGTCAATATTCCTAAATCCAATATCTACTTAGCTGGAGTGGATGGCTATGTTAAGGATAGCTTACTTCACATGGTTGAGTACCCCACTAGAGAATTCCCTGTAAGATATTTGAGAGTCCCTCTCGCCCTTTAAGAGTATCTGTGAGTCAATATTCGGTGTTACTTGATACTATAGAAAATTATCTGACTGCTTGGAAAGGCCATTCACTCTCTTATGCGGGTAGGTTTATGCTGATTAATTCTGTAGTTCAAAGAGTCTTGTCCTTTTGGTTACAAGCCTTCCCAATTCCTAATGCAGTCTTAAAGCGGATTACCTCTATGTGTAGGGTGTTTTTGTAGGGTAGTAAACACTTTCGTGTTGCATGGGATACACTCTGTATGTTGGGCCCCAAATTTTTTATTTATTATTGTCGTTAAGCATGAATTGTCCTAATTGTGTGTTTATGGCTTAGTTTGATTAAATTGGAAGTATTAGTGGATAATTGAGGTTTATTTGAGTTTAATGTGGTTTAAATAGAAATTAAAGGGCAAAAGTATATGAGGGCGTTTTGGGAAGATTACTTAAGTTGGATCACTTAAGGTCCCATCTTCAATGACATTAAATCCACCACTATGTGTCCCCCACCAATATGTATCTCACAATCTCTATAAATTTCACTAATCACAATGTAGTGGCCTATAAGGAGTATACAATGGGCTCAAATCTCTACCATACATAGTTCTACTTGATGAAACAAAGGAGTGGGTAGAACCCGGATCAATCAAAATAATCACATCATCATCAAATAATTTAATCATACACGTCATAACTTCTGAAGCAATCTCTGCATCCTTTCGTGTCATTGCAAACACTCTAGCTGGTGCTTGCCCCCTTGGTCTTCCTGAAGGATTTACTCTCTTAGTTGCCTCAGAATTTCCCACTTCCGTTGTAGTCTTGTGCCCTATTGTCTCGGCCTTCTTTGAAGCTTGCATTTGGCTTCTCTCTTGTCTTAGATTCTGAGGGCACTCTCTTGTCATGTGTCCTTTCTCTCCATAATTGAAGCATGCTCCAATCAATCGGTAACATTCCCCTCTATGAAACCTTCCATAATGTTCACATTTGGGAATGAGTGGCTTATCTCCATCTCCCCTCCTGCTGTCTCCAACCATTGAGGCTTGATGAGAAACAGTAGAAATCCTCATTAGTTTAGGCCTGCTCGCCTCACTACTCCTCTCCTCAGACTGCACAAGGAAAGTCCTGACACTCCTCTAAGGCATAGAAGTACCACCTCTCCTCTTGAATTGTTATCTCCCCTTTCTCTTCTTGCTCATTGCACTCTTTATATTCCTGATGTTCTCAACCCTCAGAGCCACTTTAATCAGCTATTGAAAATCACAAAATTTTGCACCACCACTTTCTCTCTGATAGTGAGATGCAATCACGATTCAAACCTACGGCACTTAACTGCCTCACTCATCATCAACTCAGCTGCATATCTGGCCAACTGTGTAAATCAACACTCGTATTCGCTAACCATCATTTTCCTCTGAGTGAGACTCATAAATTCTCTCTGCTTCTGCTAAATATACACCTCTGACAGATACTTCTTCTTAAACACTATCAAGCAGTCCTTCCACGCGAGCACTGATAGTTTCATCTGACTCCCTGGCACACTCTCCCACCAATATGGAGCATCCCTCTGAAGTAGGCTAGTAGCATACACAACCTTCTCCTCATCCTTGCAGCCCATCTGATCCAGTATCCTTTCGATCTTTCTCATCCAAGTCTCAGCTTCTTTTGGATCTGTTATCCCATAAAATTCCACTGCCCAATACTTCCTGAGCTTGTCAAACTTCTTTCTCTTCTTGACAGAGACCGGAGTAGAGGATTGCGGCATCTGTCCTATAGCCTGGACAAACGCCTGAGTGAAGGCTTGGAAAATCCTTGGATCTAATAGAGCAGGCACTTGCTCCTGCACAAGAGGAAACTCCTACATCTGTGATCGAATGGGCCCACTATTAGGCCCTACATAAGCCTCAGCATTCCCTGGGGCTACAGACTCCTCGGTACTCTTCTCCCTTGGTGGAGAATCAGGTGCAATCGATCCTTGCAATACTCCCCGTGTCCTTCTACGAGGTGGCATCTTACTCCTTCAATAGAAACACTACCAATTAGCTACATTTCATTTTAACATCCTAATCCCTACATGTATGTATAATATGCATGTCACTTAATACAATCACTCAATTCACATAACACAAAAATTTATCCTACTATACATTCTAAGCCTAGGAAAAACTTAAGGCTCCGATACCATAACTGTTGGATCCCGTTTTCGGAACCCAACTTTTGCTCTGATACATTTGACGGAAAATAGTACTTGCCCTCAACCATAGTAAACCTATTTTGGGGGACTTTTAGAATAACTCTCACTATGGATATCAAATTAGGGTGTTCTTTGGATAGTTCAAAAGAGGACTTCAAGATCTACCACTTTCATGAGGACCTTGAAGACAAAATCTATCGTCCGAAGGATCAAAAAATGGATCAGACGATGGTATCAAATGAGTAGTGAGCAGAGGAAGAAGTCTCAGTCACAGAAGCAGAAAGCAGACGAAACCAAAGAAAGATGAAGCGAAGAGGTCAGACGAAACAAAGACAAACGAAGCAAGAAGCAGACGAAGTGAAAAGGGCAGACGAAACACAAAGTCAACTTAAGAAGAAGCAAAGTTAACTTAAGACGATGCAACTCTTAAGACGAAACGGAGTCAACTTAAGACAAAGAAAAGTTAACTTAAGATGATACAACTCTTAAGAAGAATGACTTTATCACAGAAGATACAATTTTATAGATGATATGATGTCATCACATACGATATGATGTCATCACAGACGATACGTCTTTATAGACGATACCACTTTATACTCCTAAGCATCTCCCCCTTCTAAGGACTATAACTTTCTACCCAGATGTCTAAAAATTACATACTTTATACCGTTGGAAAGATGAAAGAAAGACCTACAACTTTCTAGAAGATACCTTTCTCTAATTCAGCCTAAATCAATCCAGCATTTCCATCAAATTTAGAACACGAATTTTACATTCACCCACCAATGTACTGCACCCAGTTCTCAACTTCATGACAAATTTTGAGATTCTTAAAGACATAATTTAAATTTGATGTCTTCATGAGAAATGTATCCATATGTCTTTAGTTTAATGCAAATCATTAATCATCTTGTTTGGATAACTAGAGAAAAAGTTATGGCTAAAAGACTGAAAAAAACTTAGTGAACATTTTCCAGATCAACTACCCATTTATTTCAAAAACTTTCCTTAACAGAACTCATACCAAGATCACCTTTTCTACTTCATTTGCTCCTCATTCTCAACTCAATATCATCCATCAAGAAATTATAGTCCATGATTAATCATGAACACCAGTAACATAACATACACAAATATACATATCCTTCATCAACTTACTACACATATTCAACTTCATTTTTACTTTCATTTCACTTCTAACTTTCGCCTTAATTTTTCCCATTTCATAACCTCTCATCTACCAAAAGCACCAAAGCAAAACATGTATCTATCCACACTTCTTATTTACTACTTTAATCTTATCTATCATTTCTAATTCAAGAATTTTCATCACTTGTTCTTTACTCATTACTAATTGTCAAAAATTTCTCATTTAATAGTTATAATCTTCTAAGAAAAGTTTGGGGTCTAACACAAGAAGCACAAGTTTACCCATGTTTCTTTATCTTGATCAACTTACCCCTACAACAATCGATACATGCTTCCAGATCACTGAAGTCTAAAGATGGGAGAATGTTATGCTCTATCAATCTCTCAATCTTCTCCCTAGAAATGTGGTCAAGACGTTTATGTCACCTCTTCATTATTACCGACCATCAGCTTCTCCTCTCCTTTAGTTAACCTTCTCCTGAATGTGAACCCCTATATTGTGGAAGCAACATGATTAGAAGCTCCACTATCTAACCACTAAGACTTGATGTTGTTATAGCTACATCAGATTCATGAATCATATAGACCGAGGAGTTACCTGATAGTTCTTACTTATCTTTGCATAGCTTGTACTTCGGGCAATTGACCTTCCTTTGCCCCTTATTCTTATATAAGAAGCACCTTATGCCTTTTATGTCATGTGGGCCCTTAGTAATACTGGACTATCCAGTCTAAATTTGTGGAGAGGGTTTGGGTTTCTTACCCTTATCCTTCGGCTGTTGAGGCTTAGCCTTCCCC
>JANSVB020000079.1:3880867-3897745 GCA_025504935.2 Erythroxylum haughtii
TTTTTGGATAGCTCATTAAGCATTTCAACATGGAGCATCATTATGTATTTGGATTTAAGCATTGTTATGTATTGTGCTATGTTCTAAATACCTATTCAATTCCTTCAAATTGTAATGACATGAAGTTCCTTTGTTTATGGGTGTGTTTAGACTTATAGTTAGATGGCATATGTATGCGATAGAATATATGAGCTAGAATGTATGTGTTAATTGAATAATTGCATGGATGTTGGGATCGGGTCCGATTGTTTGGGGAGTTCACCGCGGTGAGGCCACATTTTGACCGCGGCGAACCATTTCTACGAGGCGTTCGCCGCGACGAGCATTTTGTTGTCGCGGCGAGTCCCCCTCTTCCCGCTGCTGTTTCCTTATGATTTGCTCGTTTTCGATTCTTTCTTTGCGCGCCCCTACCCGGCGCACCCGAGGGGCCACCTCGGGATGGGGAATCAGGACCCGGGCCCAACACTGTATGCCAAAGGATGAAGGTGGGTTAGGATTAAAAAATTGTAAGACTTGGAATAACACACTGCTCACTAAAGTCTTATGGAATATACATGCGAAGGCTGATTCCCTCTGGGTTCATTGGGTTCATGAAGTATACTTGCATAATACCACTATGTGGGAGTGGGTTCCCCACCCTCGATCTTCTCCATTACTGAAAAAGGTTGTTTGGCTTCGGGATAACTTGCACGAAAAACTGGGGCTTAGTTCAGCGGTTATTTAGCATCTAGAACAATTGTGCATTAATGACGTGCCTTCTTCTTAGAAGGTGTATGATTTATTTCGGATCAAGCATGCCAAGAAACCCTGGATGTCCTTCATTTGGAAAAAATACATCCCTCCCAAGTACTCCATTGCTTGGTTGGGGTTGAGGAACCGATTACCTACAAAGGATAACCTCCAATTTTGGGACATTGAATGAACATGCCCACTATGCCGCACTGAACCAGAAACTATTGGCCATCTTTTTTTCCAATGTGCTTTTTCCAAAGCTGTCTGGGCGGCTATTAAAACTTAGCTTGGTATTGGTCAGACTATGTCTACCCTCCACAGTGCCATTAAACAGATACGCCATGATTACACTGGAGCCTTGATTAGGAGTAAGGCTGTTAAACTTGGTTTTGTTTGTACTGTCTATATGATTTGGAAAGTCAGTAACATAATTCAAATGGAGTCTGGCTCTGCCACAAATTATGCAGTGGTGAAGCAAATCCAAATGGTGGTTTATAGTATACTGTACAGGCTTTATCCCATTGAGTTGATACACTTCTAATGCTTTACACCGTGTGTTTGTGCAAAGCACAACGTAAATCTGGACTAACCTTATGACCATATGAATGATCCTACTTCTCTAGCATGGATGGCTTGCCTGGCTTAGGGTCCAGCTGTATGGGAGAGTCTATGGGTTGGGTAGAGTGAAAGTTAGGCCTGCACCCCTTGGGCTCCCCTAGTGGATTGGACTGCTAGATGTTGGGATAATTGCATGGACCTAGATGGCTGGGCTTCCTTTTGGCTGTACTGGGCTAAATACACAAGTTTCTGAAGGGCTGGGCTGTCAACGTTGGCTATTTCCCCTAGCTAGCTCGGATCACTGTAGGCCCGCCATGTTTGACTGACAGGTTGGACTCTGTTATGTTTTCTTTTGTACATTCTTGGGGAATATAGTGGTTGCTCTTGGGGTTTTTGTCATATTTGTGGACGTTATGACTGTCACTTTTGATTTTGCTTCGACTGGGTATGCCCCTTTGATTATGTACATATATATTTCTTGATGAATATACAATTTACCGTTCATAAAAAAAAAAACAAAAAAGAAAAGACATTGTCCCAAAAATAGAGTACCAAGGAAATATCTGGTACATGAGCAGAATTCCTAATCATCTCTATCAATAAGACTATCATTAGAAATGGAGGATGCTCAGAGAACAAACCGTTAAAGCAATGCTTTCAGCAGGAGACAATGATTATTGATATTCCGGTTTCAGAACCCATTTTCTTCCATTTAGGTCTTCTAGGGTTGCGATTTCTTTCAAAAGATTCTTAAACAGGGGCAGATGCTCTGAGGCTATCCTATCTTTGAAGTGTTGCACTATACTTCCGGAATCAGTGCTTCCTCCCCTTTGTTGCATAAAAGTGCATAGTTGACGAATCAATAGTTCAGGCTGGCTGCAGGGTAAATTTCGAGACAGTCTAGATGTTTCTCCTTCAGATCCTGCTCTATTTACAGAACTGGGCGCTGGTCCAAACTGCGGTTCAAGCCCTGCACTCATGGCTCTCTCTTCGTTGCCTCGAATTCTGGCAAGCAGTTCAGCTGAAGATAATACTTTTCCAGCAGAAGCTCCTGCAGCAACACCATTCAGATTATTTGCTTTGTTGATTCCTGTTTCATTGGCTGATTTAACCAGCTGGATGTTCACAGCTGATCCGAATTTCCGGCGAACAGATGAAGGTGCACCAGCAGTTCCTGATTTCCCTGTCCATGTTGGGACAGATACCCTATCTCGACTACGGAGCATCCGTGACTGCCGCAATGCTTCTGCAGCTCTTTGTGCGACCTGAGAAGCTTGCTCCTCCAGCCTCATCTTCTCTTCATCATGCACATTCATGATAGCATCATGATTCATGGCACCCTTGAGGGAAGAGAGAAGATCAAGCATTAAGTGCAATATGAAAACATGTAAAATTCATAACTAAATCAATGACGCATATCTTATGCTATATTTCCATAGATTAATTTCTATGGTCTTGTGTTCTAATCAAGTTTGGTGTGAACTAGAAAGTTGAACAAGTAAAATATCATCAAAGGTGAATCCCTACGCTGATATAATGCTTATCAAAAAGGTTAAACAATTGTGATTATAAGTTCATGTTTGGTGATGCATGAAGATAAGTTTACACAGATATCGTCATGTCAACTGATGCCTTGGTGTTACTATGTCTTGCAACTTGTTCTCAATTAACTTACCCTCCCCCACAATTAGCTGAGAGCTTATACCTTACAAGGCTAATATAATGAAATGGGCTTTAGAGCCCGCATTTTAACCAAAAAAGAGAGAGTTAATTTAGCCTCAATGAGGATTCCCACTTTGACAGACAGAAGGTAATGTACAACAAAACAGAAAACGGAAATGGCATCAATAGAGAAAAAAAGCTTACATGAATGCCATGAGAATCAAAGAGGCTCCTTAAAATATTTGTTTCTTCATCTGCTTCACTATTGTTAAGATTATCTGTTTTTTCCCCTTTCTTCTTAGAGACATCAAGCTCTGAGTTATTTTTCTTGTCAATTGAAACATCAGATGCACATTTTGCACGACCTTTGTGATTTCTAGGTTTTTCCATCTTTTCTTGCTTAATGCCAGCAATATTTACATCTTCAGACAACTGACTGAATATATTTGATGTTTCTGTTGAACCACTGTTACCATCATCATTCAGAACAAAAAGATCTTTCATGTCTCGAGCTTTAAAGACCCTTCTTTGCTGGGGGCTTTTCAATATCTTATTGGAAAGAAAATGTTTGTGGATTTGCCTGTGGTAGACCTTCTCCTCAATTGTTCCGCGAGTTATCAATCTATATACTGTCACATCTCGTTTCTGACCAATCCGCCAAGCACGCTCTCTAGCCTGTAATCAGCATTTCCCAACCATCTATTTCAGGACATACGAAAAAATTTTGAGGAATCAACAAGGTCGTCAAGCAAAGTTTGTTGGAAAGATTTGTTTTATGTTAAGTATGTTAGACATGGCTGCTATGATTCCTATCTAGGATTCAACAGCAAATGAAGCAACAGCAGTACCATCTCAACTGTGATGGTTCTTTGAAAAGGATACTTCCACAAAACAAATTAATGACATGTCTATTACTTCCAATTCTTTGTTTATAATTTGGGGTATTAACCTATTAAAAGTAAACTACAATAAAAACTTCATGATTGTATATTGAGCTAATATGCAACTAAAACCAACATTAAATGGCAAAGTACCTGCATATCATTTGAGGGGTTCCAGTCAGGGTCAAAAATAATCACCCTGTTAGCGCCAGTTAAATTTGTTCCTAATCCACCAACCTTCGTGGTTAAAATGAAGACAAAAACATCAGACGAGTTATTAAATTCATCTATCAAAGCCATTCTCTGTTTGACAGGAGTCTGACCATCCATCCTCCTGTAGTTATAACCAACAGAAATCAAGAAGTTCTCAAGGATGTCAAGCATTTGTTGAGTTTGAGAGAAAAGAAGAACACAGTGGCCCTGCTCCTTCCAGATATTAAGAACTTGGGCAACAACTTTCATTTTCCCACTGCGTTCAGGATTCCCATAGTCTGGATTTTGACAAGAATGTTCTCTCTCAAGCAAATCTGGGTGGTTGCATATCTTACGCATAACATCTATTCCATATAAAGAGTTTCTACTTCCATCTAAAATCTGCTCCACCTCAGTGCTAGCAAGAAATGCTCTATATAAAGACCGTTGCTCTGAAGTAAGGCTACAGAAGAGGACGTGTTCAGTCTTTTTGGGCAGTTGAGCATTAACATCTGCTTTCATACGCCGGAGAAGGTAAGGCATGATCAAGTCACGTAGCACCACAGCACATCTGTAATTGAAAAAAGTAATAAGTTTGTGTTCCTACTTTGTTGTGAAAACTTGCAGATTACTAAAGCAAATTAAATAGAGACAGTTTGCAAAAAGATGACGATGGAAACATGAGAAGAATTCCTATATGCACCTGTATGCTGTTGATACTTGCAGAGGCGAGGCATTGGAATAACCCCCCACAGAAATTGGAATAGCAAATTCTGCCTCGAATACAGGCAATACTCCCAACTTGCCAGGGAATACAAAATCAAACAAAGACCACAATTCACTCAACTTGTTCTGAATCGGTGCACCTGTCATTATTATTCTGTGAACTGTCTGAAGCTGTTTGCAGACCAGAGTAATTTCAGCATTTGGATTCCGTATTTTATGTCCCTCATCCAAAATAGCATAACCCCAGTCAATGTCTAGCAACTTTTCTCCTAGCAAGCGAAGTTGCTCATAAGTGGTAATAAGCAACCCAGACTCTGATTTCAAAACTCGACTTATCAATGAATCCCATTTGTTTCCATTTTTTGTTGACACATGGCTCTCATAGTCACTGTCAAGGGAACCTTCACTTTCATAATCACTTTCATCAGATTTGGCCCGTTTCTTCCTATAAGAGTGATCCTGAGCTGAATCATGCAACAACTCAACATGAAAGCTTGGATACCATTTTTGGGCTTCTCTTTTCCATTGCCGCAAAAGCGTTAGAGGGCAGACTACAATGCTTGGTTTGTACATATTGCTGAAATGCAAGGATCCAAGAAAAGATAAGACTTGAATAGTCTTACCTAGACCCATCTCATCCCCAATTATTCCACCTGCTCTTTGGCAATGCAGTTCCCAGAGCCACTGTACCCCAACTTTCTGATAGTCAAAGAGATTGTTAAAAATGGCTTCTGGAATATTTAACCCACCTTCAAGTGTCACAAAAGAATGGTCATTGTCATCTACATCTTCTCCATCATCTAGCTTTTCTTCCTCGTCCATGGATGTGACCGAGTCAACTCTTGTGTCTTCTGGAGAATTGTAAAATCCACAAAATTAAGGCAAAATATCAAACAGGGACATATTCAAGCTGCTATAAGCATACTCATATTAAATGGTTAAAAAATTTCCTACTTTTACACCTTAATGACCACTTTGAAGGCAATTACTAAAGTTTAATAGTAGCTTAAAGCTAATTCAGTCTAATAATAGACATGCATCCGAAAATCAAGGTGGACAGTCTATGCTTCAAGTTATAGCTACACAGCCACGGGATATAGAATATGCAGAATTAAGTTTCCAAGGTGCACAAAACTAAAAGATTCATAAAAGGAGAATTTTGGATAGACCATTTTCTTCAAACTGGTTGTCCTCACGTGAGATCAGTTTTCTCCATTTATGGCCAGGGAAAGGTCGTTTGTTTTTTCTTTTTGAACCCCTTTTCTTCTCTGAGTCGGTTTCTGAGGACTGAAAAACTTTCAGAGGCGTTTTTAGCCTCTGAAAAGGACAAGTGGGTGCATCAAGCTTGGGTAGAGATTTTGGATCAAGCAATTTTGTTGTTGGGCGAGCTTTTGCTGCCTCTGACAAAGATTGAGCTACTCTATCAACAATTTCAGTAGTAAAATCATCACTAATCTGTTCTTCTATAGACACATTCCTCCCACTTGATGGCCCTGGCTGTTGAAGACCCCGTTCAAAGCCCTTAAGCTTATGAAAGGGAGTGAAAACTCCTTTCCTGATTAATTCATCCCTTTCCTAGAGCACAGACATCAAAATACAAAAAATAATTGATTCAATCTCTTCAATAATAACATAAGGTTTCATTAACCAGCTAATAGGAAGTAAATCTGAATTAAAGATGAACTCACGGTTTCCACAAATCCTGCAGACGATGCATCCAATATTGCATCAAAATCAGCATCATCACAAATCAAAACCTTTTTCTGAAGCTTATTCTTGTTTCTCCCAGATTTTTTGACCTCTTTCGCCTTTCTTTTGCTTCTGAGCTCTTCCTTTACCAAGCTTTCTAGCAAATTTTCCTGCTTTATTTTCCTGGAACTATCACGCTTGCATAAATCTGAAAGTTCTTTCTCAACTTGAGCCTTAGTCCTCTGAAGACTTTGGAGCCGATCCACTGCTAAGGCCTGCTGAAGGGTGATATCATTGGGAGAAACTTCAACCCCACTTGAATTGTCCTCTTTATCTCCTTGTACTGTTTTATCATCATCATCAGAACGAGCATGGTTTTGATTACTCTCAGTATTTCGCACTTCTACAACGGTGGATGCAACAGCATCTATTTCAAACTCTATGGCCCTCAATTTGTTATAGAGCTGTACTTGGCTGCTAGGATGTGTGCTTATAGTTTCAGACTCATCAGGACACTTATCCTCAATGCTCCCTTCTGCTTCACCCTGGTTTTGTGCATTGTTTCTCACCTGCAGATGAGTACGATATCTCTCAAATTTGAAGCAATTTGAGTAAAACTTAACCACATGAAATATTTTATCATGCCTAAAATAGTAAGAACAAAATCTGGAAAAACCTGCAGATTCAACTAGCCGGTTAGAACTAATTGTCAGAACTCAATTTACATATTATAGCAGGACAGAACCCATCATAGATGTTTCTCAATTTGCTACTGATTCAAAACAGTGAAAACAGGAAAAAAAATGTACAGCAAGAAGGTAACACCATTGACAAAATAAAGCAAATAACAGATTCTGCCTTACATTGTAATTGCACAATAATAAAAGAATTAACCTCAAACCTTTTCCAAGACATCGCGCTCAATATCCTCAGGATTTGCAGATGTCACTCCCAAGCTAGACAGCAAAAGCGCATCTTCGTCTTCCTCCATTGTTTCTGCTTACAGATGAGAAACCATGGCAAGGCTAAGCAGTGTCGTCTGCTACGCAATTGAAGAAGAGAGGAGTGAATGCATTGTTCAACCACCAACAAATCCATTTCACAATCAACTTGTTAAGGCATTGCTCAACTTAAACATTTACATCTCATGTTGGAATTCATATCTATAGTAGTTAATATATTTTCTAGTAAATATATGAAAAGATAACACAACAGAAATCAATTCAGCTGAAACAAAGTGGAACCTAACCGCCAAAAGAAGATAATCGTGCGTATTAATTCCTAAGAACACCCGGGAACTAATCACTGCTCCGTTTTCCTGGTTTCATTAGCCAAACCAAACCAAACCAATCCAATCCAATCCAATCCAAACAAGCTCTAGACTCACGGTTTTTCCGGATTCTCTCTCGTCGCTGCCTGCTATGCTCTCCTTTCTCTCATTCGTAAATAAATTAAACACCGTACCGAAAATAACAATAAATAATCGTATTACCTTATAATATATTATATATTATATATTATTCCCGTATAAAAATAAATATACCGTCATATGTCGTGAATCGCAAGAAAAGTACGACTAGCGACGTGCAGCTATCCGACGTCGTTTAGAAGAAACCCGTTCCGCCACGTATTAACACAAACTCTGGCTCGACCAGTACCAATGACGCGTCCACAATGTACTGGCTGAGTGCAACAGCCAGTGGCGGGTATAGAATCACCAAGTGGCTTTGCAGAGAGAACGAGAAAACAATATGACGGACAAAGGAGAACGAGGGAATGAGAAGTCAAACAGCATCGCGGTTCACGGTATGCAGTTCGCATATGATGGACAGTCTCCGCTCTTCTACGACTTCAATCTCGACGTGCCTCCCGGATCTCGCTGCCTCCTCGTCGGCGCCAATGGATCTGGTAACTGATCGAAAAACTTTTCGTTTTCTTGAAAATTTTGGTACATGTTCTCATCACGAGTGCAGGGAAGACCACTCTGTTGAAGATTCTGGCGGGAAAGCACATGGTTGGTGGAAGGGATGTAGTGAGAGTTCTGAATCATTCGGCTTTTCACGACACACAGTTGGTCTGTGGCGGCGACTTGGCTTATCTGGGAGGTTCTTGGAGTAAAACCGTTGGATGTGCTGTGAGTTTTGAAATTTTCAACCTTCTTTGTTAAAAACGTTCCCAAGTTAAATTAAGATTTGAGCTAACAACGGAATTTCTAGTATAGGAAGGATCGTATAAATTTCTAGTATAGCAAGTGGATTTGGTGCCTAGGAGTTCATTATAATATCTCAAAGCTATTCTTTTCATGGCATCTTGATCTCTACGAATAATCCCCTAATTATTAATTAAAGCGTTGATCTTGTTGGTGATCCAGTGTGCTAGCAGGGAATTAAAGAAGAAAGTGGTACATTTTTCACCATCTTTGAGTAATTGTACCCTGGCTTTTTCTTTGAGGTATGAATTATGAAGAGAGAAAGCTAGTATGTAATCTTGTAGGGCTTGAACCTCGTGAACCTTTAGCCTAATATCACTGGCGGATTTGTATACCTGATTGGTAATATTGGAGCTGGGTCTTGGCATTCCTAAGCTGTATTTCTTTATTGGGACAGGCCTACCTTTTCAGAATTTTTAGTTTCTCCTTAACCTTTTAAAGCTTACTCATCCGTTCATAGGCTTTACATCCTGAAATAAGGCGGTTCATCCCTCTTTCCACAACATCATTAAAACTATCAATATGTAGCAATTAGGTTATAAAACTTGAAGGGAGTGCTACTGTGTGTTAAAGTTCATAATATACCTTTAATCTTTATGTTAGAGTAGTCAAAAGATAGAGGGGGCTACATTAGGCATAGCTGGTGAGGAAACAATCCATCCAAAGGTTATTTAATAGGACTCGATCAAGCTTCCTCATGAAGCTTACTCCAACCTGCTTATTAGACCAGGTGAATAGTTGTCCATTAAAACTCAGCTTTGTTATCCCTTGTGAGGAAGTGATAGCAGAAAGCTCATTCCCATTAGTACTTCTGCTAATGGACAGACCTTCGGCTTCTTCTATCCCGAGAATGCAATTAAAATCCCCTCCCAGTGGCTAAGGTTGACTGATTGAGCTATAAATTCTTATTAAGTCATTCCAAAGGTAACCCTTTGAAAAGTTAGATTAGCTGCATGTAAGGCAGTAAGTTAGATTAGAAGGGGAGCTTGAATAGGTTGGTAGCTTAGGTATATCAATTGATCTGAGCTAAATACTTGAGTCACTCTTATATGAGAAGGATTGAAACCTATTACAACCCTCCATTGTTGTGGTGTGTGTGATTAGATATTTAGGACTGTTTATTACCCAAAAAACCAAGCTCCTCCTTCAAGTTTACAACTCTTATTTTAGTTTCTAGAAAAGCAAACAAATCTATTTTTTAAGATAATATCCTTGAGGCTTTGCATCTTATGAGGATTATTTAGTCCTCATACATTCCAAATAAGGATAAGAGGATTAGATGAGGAAGTACCCCCACCTTTCTTCTTTATGCTGGACTTTCTATTCCCTTTGGATTTTGACTCTGGAGCTATCTCAAGATAGCTGGTCTCATCCACTAGAGCTATCCCCTTAGGATTTGAGTGAGTAGAAGGATTTGGTAGATTATTGTCATTCACATTCGTTACATTGTGTGTCGGTACCGTACCTAGTACGCTGTGTTGTATATTCTCTGTAACTAATGCATTAGGTTCCTCATTATTGATGCGGTTGTTGTATCATCACCAGCCAAACTATCATTTTAGTTGCTACCTACAAGTAGAACTACTTGTTTACTTATTTGTTTTAGTGTTTTGAATCATAAGCTTTGTAAAATAGATTTAAAAAGCATGATAATGTAGCAACCATGAATAGCCTCTTGAAGGAGCATTGCTTTAGTATTCTCCATTGCATTTGTAAGCATCATTGCTTGAGCTATCGTAACGCCATCATTTGCTATCTTTAAACTCATCAGAATTTCATAGGACAACATTATTTCCTATAAATTGTGCTAAAGAATAAGCAAAACGACTCATTCCTTTAAAAACATCCAGATAAACCAAAACAACTATTCTATTTCACAATGAAAGGCAATAGTGCAATTGTATCAAATGGGGTTAAACATTCTAAATTACTAAAGAATACATTGCGAGATATTGATTATCTTGAGTTATATGTGAATATATTATTATTTATACCAATTATATCCATCATAATATGTAAAAATAAGTGCATGTATATTTCCACTCTCATAATTATGTTTACCCGATAAAATTTTTGACACCTATTGTTATTCATATTACTTAAAAACTTGTTATAAGGTTCATGTTTTTCTTATTAGAAATGTTTTAATAATGAAATTGTATCTTAAAAACATAATCAATGTTAACTTCTCAAGTATAAAATGATTTTAGATACACATATGAAAAATAAAGCTACTTAATGTTGGATGTATCGCTGATTGTTTCAATGTAGAAACTCAAAATAGCTTAAATTCTATATTAAAATAATTTAGAAAAATAATCTTGTAAAGTGATCATTCTTTATTATGGTTTCATTACTTTTATTGTTAAATTGCTCTCAATAAACTATAAGGTTGCTTCCCATTTGGGATAGAGTGTATTCGCTTAGATCTTTCTACAAAGCTAAACCTCTCTTCCACTTTGTCTCTGCCTTGTTTGTCTAAACCCTCTCCAATAACCGACGACCCTTATCTAGAGAGTGTCATCGCTTAGATCTTTCTACAAAGCTAAACCTCTCTTCCACTTTATCTCCCCCTCGTCTGTCTAAACCCTTTTCAATAACCGACAACCTTTATCTTTCCAGACCACTGTCTACTCCTTCTATTGACATTAGTTCTCTCTCTGTCTCAGTAAAGAAAACAAAATTTCTTACGGTTCTAACAATTGATGCAATAGTTGTATTGCTAATTTGTTCTTGATTTTTGTTTACGATTAGCTAGAGTCTACAATGTTGATCTTTTGGTTCTATTTTGCTTTGTTTATGGGCTTTTTAATAAAATGTTTTTGTCCTTTAATGTTTCATTGCCTATGTTTCGTGTTAAATTTTATTTCTAAAAATTACCTCCAGAAATGAAATAATTTGTTAATGAAGAGGAGCAAACTCATGATGCTTGGTTTCCGATTACTCTTAAGGATTGAATCGTAATCTTCATTGCTTTTACTTTCCTTTTGATGATAAACCTAAGTTTTTTAGCAACATTGTTACTTGATTGAATCTCCTTTCAGAGCATTTTCTCTAATCATTTGTTAAAAGTACAAGTAATTCATTTTTTCTTATCGATGGAGGGAAAAAAATGAAGAAGAATAAGAAGAGTTGAAGTGTGCCTTTTGATCAAAACTTTTGTCTGCAATTTGCTTGAGACGTGAAGTTTGGTTCTTTACCACCACAATTGGCTCGACTTCCAATTTTGTACTCGGTCCCAACGCCATAAGAGAAACTCTTAACATCAATAAAATAATGACCAATTGCCACTACAAGCTTGGGAATTTTCAACCCAAATCACCTACTTGATCAAAGGCTGCAATTATTAGGTTGAGTTTCTCGTTGGTAGTTGATCAAGAATGATATAACTCTGTTAGAACGTATCAAGACATGGTCCTCAATAGAAAACTTTAGCGTCTTAGGATACGAATAAAGGATCTCATATAGAGAAGTTCTACTCGTTCTCATAGGTCTTTTAAGCATTTTTCTTTGAGTATTATTTCTTGTATTTAACTTAAACAATTAATATGTAGTACGTCCCTTTTAATTATTTAACCTAAATGTTTTCTTACTTAGCCTAAATATTTTCTTGTAATGATTTGTTTGATTTATTTATGTACTTTTTTTGGTTTGTGTATTTATTTACTTATTCTATCTTTTATTTTGACTCTTGATCTTATTATATACTTATTGTATTATTTATTTATTACTTGTTTTTATATTTATATTTATACATTTTTTTTATATTATTATTATTATTATTATTGTTGTTGTTGTTGTTGTTGTTGTTATTGTTATTGTTATTATGGTCATCATCATCATCTTTTATGTCTATTTTTATTTTTATTTTTAATATTTATTATTTTAACATATATATGCACATATATATATTTTTTATGTGGGTATATCAGAAACAAACTCTCTATCAATTAGTACATAAGACTATGTAATACTGGATCTTCCTAGATCTTATGTATCAACGAGACTTTTACTGAGTTGTGGTTATTGTTGTTGAGGTATCATTTTTATTTTGGTTTTAGCAAGGGTGAAAGAGTTCTCTCAATATGCCTACGGAACCTATAGTAGAGTTAGAAATTTCATTTGCTATGGGCTAAACAACATATTTTGTAAGGAGTCCTGAGGGATAAAAAACATAATATATAGGAGTAAAATAAAATTTGAAAAATTCCTCGTAGATCCAATACATGACCTCCGTGGAAAGGATGATTCATTCGGATCAACATGAGAGTTCAACAACATTGCATTGCCAGAATCCATGTTGTATATTTGTTCTTGTGGTTTGTTGTGTTGAAGATTAAGAAATACAATTTGAACGTAAAATAGGTGTTTGGAAAATGTGAATAGTTTCATTATTCTTTTCAAAGTGTTTAAGATCGATTTTACAAAATGCAGCTGAATAAGATACCATAAGTTGAGCCGTTTAACTGCAGCCACTAGTAGCTCCATCCATGGTTGGAATTGTGCCATTATCACTGATATAGTTGATGCAGACATCTATAGCTAAGTTCTTGTTTTAGAACACAATTAGTTGGACTCAGGACTGTTCACCTTTGAAATTGGAGAGAAGTATTTGTCCTTCTTCTCTTCACACTATCAAGCTGAATTCTTCTCTGCACTAATTTTAATAGAAGTGACTCCATGATTTTCCCAGTGAACTGCATTCTCTGAACTTCTAATGTTACTTATTTGCAAAATTCCAGGGAGAGGTTCCACTCCAAGGGGACTTCTCTGCAGAACATATGATATTTGGAGGTAGCTGATACCAGCTTGTGGACTTTAATTTTCTTCTTTGAGCTCCGTTCACTTTGTTCATTTCTCCTCAATGTTCAAGAATTTTTGTTAATGTTCAACAGAATTGAGTTTGCATACGTTTCTCTTTCACTGGCAGTTGAAGGGACTGATCCTGTTAGGAGAGACAAGTTGATAGAGCTGCTTGACATTGATCTTCAATGGCGAATGCATAAAGTATCTGATGGGCAGCGTCGGCGAGTCCAAATCTGCATGGGTCTTCTTCATCCTTTTAAGGTATAAAGAGCCTTCAGTTGAAGATTAAAGCCAGCCGTGTCTATATATGTCTTTTAGTGGCTGGTTAAACTGAGTGAAGTTTACAACATGGGAGCTTTGACATAATGCCTTGGGTGACAGGGAAAATTGTTGGAAACCAATGTAGGCAAAGTAACTGTTTCCGAGCTTAGTAATATGTTGGGCGCTTTATTTTGTTGTTAGTTCAATTATCTTCTAAGTATTACTGTTCACTGATCAGGAGAAAAAATGCTAATTGCAGGTCCTGCTATTAGATGAGGTTACAGTTGATCTAGATGTTGTTGCTAGACTAGATTTGCTCGAGTTCTTCAAGGAAGAATGTGAAGAGGTAGAACTTTAGTAGAATTTGGATCTGCATGCTTGCATCAGACATATCTTAAATGAAGGGTTACCGAATAGGAGAATCCTGATTTGCTTATGTCACTTGAGAAGCAATCCAATGGTCAATGGTTTCAAAGTGAGCAATTAGAGAAAAATGTTTCTTCAAAATTGATACCATGTTGATATGAGTACCCTTTAGTGACCAAGCAAGCCTTATGTTATTGAATTGTTCCATCAACATGGTACTTGGTGTAGTACACCTATTTGAGCCTAAAAACATTCTTTCTTTCAAGAATATCAACCAAATCTCAAGTTTTATTTTTTTCTTAATTACTTACATCTCCTCGTTCATAGCCTTTTCCCATACTTGACTTTCAGTAGCTTCATTATAATAGTAGGATGAGAAACATATAAAACAAAACTGTATGAAGCATAAATGTCCCTCAATGTTTGAATTTTCTTGAAGGATTGTCTAGAGATGAGCTTAAGGGTGAATGAGTGCTTGCTAAGGTAGATGAGCTCCCTGGATTTGAGTGAATGGATGATGAGATACTGCCACTAATACATTGACTTATGGGTTGGTTCAATTATAGGAATTACATTTATAATCTGAGGTATTGTTGGTGTTGAGTTATACGTAAGTTTCTGCTTCATTGAACTTTACATCCCAACTTATAATAACTTTGCCAGTTACTATATTATACATCTTATATTCTTTGGATTGAAGACCATATCCCAAAAAAAGAATTTTATTAATTTTGCATCAAGTTTTTATGAAAAAATAGTGAAGGGTACATATCATAAACCATATAACCAAAAATTTTCAAGTGACTGACTCACAACTTCTATCCCATCTAAGCTTTATAAGGGTTTCAATTCATGATTATTTTTTTAGTGAGATGTTGACGAGCTAGATTGTTGTTACCAATTGTATCTAAAACTTCTTTGGAAGGCCGCCCATCATGCTTTTAACCATTTTAACCGCAATTCAACTTTTTTGCTCAACCACACCATTTTATTCAGATGTGAATAGTGCTAAGAACTCTTTGTGAATACCATTTTCCTCTTAGAAAATACTAAATTCATTATAGGTAAACTCACTGCCTCTATCTGAACGAAGAGCCTTAAAGAGATGCCACTTTGCTTATCCACCAAAATCTTGAATTTCTTGAAATTCTCAAAACTTATTAACAGAGATACCTTGTAATATATATCCATATCAATCAGGATTTTTGGGAGGAGATGACTACAAAAGACTTTTATCCACATAATACATTTAAGAGAAAACTTGATCCCTATTTTTCTTCTTATGATAAGCCCAATTTCAAATGAATTTCCATCAATGGTTGTAAAATATTCATCATGTGATATCCAAGATTTAGGAGGTACGATGTTGGGCTTCATAACACTTCAAAAATATCTAATAACTCTATATCCAATAACCTTTATTAGCTTATCATATTTATCCTATTATAACATTTGGATATGGATATAAGGACATGGAAGAATGATAGGCTTTAAGGTTACCTTGAAACATGGTTAATGTATCATGTATAGATTATGCTCAACATTGTCATCTTCATATCAGTTATATTCATCAGAATAATCAATAGGTACAACAATTTTGCTTTTCTCATCTTCACTATATTGTTCTTCAATAGTGTTATTGACATGAATAGGCATAATGGTCTTAATGGATTCCAACAATTTCAAATCCCTTTTTTTCTTATTAGGACATTGGCAAGCAAAATGTCATGGCTTGCTATAAATAAAGCAACAGTCTACTTTAGAATGAGGAGTTCACTTTTTAAAGAATCAAACATATTTGCACTGTTTACTTCTTCAAAATTGCTTTTGTTAACCTCTATTAGAAGTTTGGAATTTTAAGATCAACTATAGGAGAACTTCTTGTCATGATATTTCTTTTTAGGATGACATTCACAGTCTTTTTTCTCGTTACATTTGATTTTTTGATAAAGATTTTTACAAGACTTCTTCTTTAGGAGATATATCTCTCATATCTCTTTATAGGGCAGCAATGGTCTTTTGTAACTTAGGTTGGAGTTCATCTGGAAAGGATGAAATGAATGTATAATGGAGATGGATATCATTAAAAACCATCAAGTAGGTAATATCATTCTATCATACGTTGATAATGCTTTTGAGATCCCTCTTATCTGTAGAACAGCACATCATTTTGAAATATTCTTGCCGATTTACTTATCAATAATCTAGAAATATCCAATGAATTCTTTATGGATAACTCTAATAAGAATTTCAATATATGCTACTTGAACATATTGGAGTTTTCTATAATCATCCAAGCTTTGTCACCATTCCCTTAAAGTACCAGTAAAATGGGAGGTGAATTCAGACAAGAGATCTTTCAAACTAATATTAGGTTGAGTAATTTGCAAATCAATCCAAGCAGCAAATTCATGTAAATGATCTCTTCATTTTAAAGGAGAGATATCATCAAAGGTAAATCAGGGTCTTGAGGTGGGACGAGATGGAGGTACTAGCATAGGTAGCCAAGAAGGTCTGAGGGGTTTTAATCCTTGTTGATTTAACTTTGTTTATATCTAGTTCAACCTCAGATTGTTGAGAAGCATATGACATAGCCATCATTATCTAAGATACTTCATATTAGTATTTAAATTGCTCTGAGACTTTTGAAGGTTGTTCAAAAATTCCAGAATCTACATATATTTGTCCTTCATATTCTTTTAAGATAGACACTAGTTCAAGTGTAACATCCCGTCACTGATAGGAAGGTTATAATAGTAAATTGGGTCATGCTAGGTCGTTATATTGCATATGTGT
>JANSVB020000079.1:3982109-3992434 GCA_025504935.2 Erythroxylum haughtii
CCCACACATGAAGGAGGTAGTGAAAGATGAGGTAGTAAAGCTTCTAGATGCAGGTATTATCTATCCCATTTCTGATTTTGGTTGGGTTAGTTTTGTGCGTGTGGTGCCAAAGAAAGGAGTTATCACTATGGTTGAAAATGAGAAAAATGAATTAATAGCTACTAGGAAGGTAACTGGGTGGAAAATGTGTATAGATTATAGGAAAGTTGAATGAGGTCACTAGGAACGATCATTTTCCTTTACCTTTCATTGATAAGATGATTGAGAAATTAGTTGGACATGACTTTTATTGTGCCTTAGATGGATATAGTGGATATTTGCAGATTCTGGTAGCCTCGGAAGATCAGGAGAAAACAACTTTTACATGTCTTTATGGTACACTTGCATATAGATGCATGCCATTTGGGTTATGCAATGCTCCAGCTACATTTCAAAGATGCATGATGGCTATTTTTCTGATATGCTTGAATCTTGCATTGAAATTTTCATAGATGACTTCTCTTTGTTTGGTACTTCATTTGATGTATGTTTGAATAACTTAGAGAAAGTCCTGATTAGGTGTGAAGAGACCCATTTAGTGCTAAATTAGGAAAAATGTCATTTCATGGTATAGGAGTGCATTGTTTTAGGTCACAAAATTTATAGCAAGGGTATAGAGATAGACCCAGCAAAAATTGATTTCATTAAGAAACTTTCACCACCAAACAATGTTAGATCCATTAGAAGTTTCTTAGGCCATGCTGGTTTTTATCGTAGGTTCATTAAGGATTTTTCTGAGATTGTTAGACCTTTGACTGAGTTGCTTGAAAAAGATGTCGTGTTTGCTTTTAATGAAAAATGTTTGGCATCTTTTCAATTGTTAAAGGATATGCTTGTGACTGCACCTATTCTTATATCTCCTAACTGGTCTCTTCCTTTTGAATTAATGTGCGATGCAAGTGATTATGCAGTGGGTGCTATTTTAGGCCAAAGACGAGGTAAGATCTTTCATCCCATTTTTTTTGCAAGTAGGACACTAAACAGCACATAATGTCATTACACCACAACAGAAAAAGAGATGTTGGCGGTTGTGTTTGCTTTTGACAAGTTTCGCTCATATTTGGTTTTGTGTAAAGTGATTGTGTATACTGACCATGCAGCTTTGAGATACTTGATGACAAAACCCGACACTAAACCAAGACTAATTTGTTGGGTGTTACTTTTACAGGAATTTGACATTGAGTTGAGGGATAAGAAGGGAGCTGAGAATTTTGTAGCTGATCACTTATCAAGGTTAGATGAAGCTACCATAAAGACTGCAACAAAGAAAGACATTCAGGAGACTTTTCCTGATGAGCATCTGATGGTTATGATGGTCACTCCTTGGTTTGTTGACTATGTAAACTACCTTGCTGGTAATATCTATCCCCCTGATCTTTCTTATGCTCAAAAGAAAACTTTTTTGTCTGAGGTAAGATACTATCTTTGGGATGATCTTTTGCTTTGAAAGATTTGTGCGGATCGTATTGTTAGGCGTTGCATTCCTGAAGAGGAAATGTCCTCTATGTTACATCATTGTCATTCTAGAGAGGCTGGGGGATATTATGGTGCATCTAAGACAGCTCATAAAGTTTTAGAGTGTGGTTTTTATTGGCCTACCTTATTTAGGGATGCATTTACATTTTTCAAATCTTGTGATAGGTGTCAAAGGGTTCGAAACATTAGTCGGAGACATGACATTCCATTGACTAACATTCTTGTTTGTGAGGTTTTTGATGTTTAGGGAATAGACTTCATGGGATCATTTCCTAAGTCTTTATCAAATCAATATATATTGGTTGTTGTTGATTATGTTAGCAAGTGGGTGGAAGCAGAGGCATTGTCCACAAATGAGTCTAGACGTGTTGTTAAGTTTTTGAAGAAGAATATTTTAACATGTTTTGGCACACCTAGGGCTATCATTAGTGATGGGGAGTCACATTTTTGCAAAAAAAAATGATTCATTATTAGCTAAGTATGGGGTGACCCATAAGGTTACTACCCCATACCACCCTCAAACTAGTGGATAAGTTGAAGTCTCAAACAGGGAATTAAATAAAATACTAGAGAAAACTGTTCATGCTTCTAAACGGGACTGGTTTTTTAAGCTAGATGATGCATTTTGGGCATATAGGATTGCCTTTAAGACACCCATAGGCATGTCATCATTCAAGATAGTGTATGGCAAGTCTTGTCATCTTCCAGTTGAGTTAGAGCATTGTGCATACTGGGCTACCAAATTTCTTAACTTTGATTTGTCTGCTGCAGGCTAAGAGACTTATGCAGCTTCACAAGCTTGAAGAGTTTCGTTTGGATGCTTATAATAATTCGAAGCTATATAAGGAACATGTGAAGAAGTGGAATGACAAGAAGATCCTTCACCGAGACTTTAAGGTAGGTGACCAGGTATTGATCTACAACTCCCGTCTTCGTCTTTTTCTAGGAAAGCTTAAGTCAAGGTGATATGACCCATTCACGGTAATCCAAGTCCTTCCCTTTGGGGTCCTTGAGGTAAAACGAGAAAATGAAAACTCGTTCAAGGTAAACGGACAACGAGCTAAATTGTATATAGCCAGGTTTATGGATAATTCTGAGGAGCGATTGTCTTTTCATGACACTTCGCCTCCTTGACCGCAGTTCATGCCTTTCAGTAGGACTATAGTTTTCTTTCTTATCTTATCTTGGTGTTTCCTTTTCATTTTAGATTAATGCATTTCTTTGAGTTGATTTGAGTTTTCTTTAGGTTTGCGTGGTTTTTGATAAAGAGTTCTTGACTGATTCTTTTTCAGGGAAGTTTCTTCTTCCTCTTTCCCATCTTTGTGTTTAATGGTTAGCTATTTAAACATTAGGGACAATGTTCACATTTAGTGGGGCGAGGGGGGGGGATTGAGTTTATGTGCAGGTTGATGATATTGATGTTGATGTTGAGAGATACACACTTGAATAGTTGCGACTCTTTTGGTAGCTAACTTGGGTCCTATTTATGTTGAATTTGATCATATGATTCTGTCAAAATAGTTGGATGGAAAATTGAGTTGTTTGCATAAACTTGGAATAGGCAACTTGAGAGGATAGTGAAGCATGTGGATTAATTTAAGTAGTCAATTGCATAAGCTTAGTCAATAATTGATGCTGAGTGATGAGGCAATGTATGAAATTTTGATGGATTTTCATTTAAACATTTGTGAGGTTTTGAGCCATATGACTGCATCTCATTGTCATCTATTTTCTTTGTCATGTGTGATGCTTCCCTATATGGATTACTTTCAGAACTTGCTCTGAATCTGTTTGACACTGCTAGTTATATGCGTTATGGACATGATAAAGGCCTTCTTTGTTTTAAACCTTTAGCTTAAATAACCCACCAAATCATTTTTCCCTTGTTACCCCCTTTGAGCCTTTAACCTTCTTGTTTTCTTATTAATCACTTTGCATTGAAACTTGAAAACTTTTAGCCTTATCCTTTCACAAGTTGAATGAAGTATTAAGTATTTGATATCTTTGATTTAGGGACTTTTATTTTACATGTCATTCTGAGATGTTTTAGAAGTACATCTACTCAGTTGTTGTTGATTTTTGTTACTGCTATCTTCTTTTATGTTATTGAAACAAAAAAAACAAAACAAAAAAGAAAAGAAAAAAATCAAAACAATAGCGTTTGATTGTGATGAGTAGTTGTAGTCCCGTATTTTTGTATGAAAATTTCAGAAGTTCTTTTTGATTGTCCCACGTCACTTAGTACTTTGCGAATACTTGTGAGTAGCTTTTGTTCTTTTTACCTCACCTTAACCTAAACCTCATTATAACCCTTAATAAAAGCCCTTTTGATCCATGAAGACATGTACTCTATGTAGTGAAAAATAGGTGAATTTGCAAACCTATGGTAGCATAATCTCATAGAGGAAGTTTTGAACGAAACATAACCCTTATACACTTGAGCGACATGAGTGAATATCGTGAGAAAAGTTCATTTTAATTTTATGCTTGCTTTTGATCAAAGGTATTTATCTTTGATTTAGTTTATGTGCATTGATGAACATATTATGATACATGTAGTAGCTTGATACTTAAGTTCGCCGAATTTTGAGGGATTGCAAACACTTAATTTTCGTTGAAAATAAAATGACAGAATATGTTGGTTGTGACCTAAGTAAGTTGCTTGAGGACAAGCAACAATTCAAGTGTGGGGGTGTTATTAATGAGCATTTTGTATTAATTTTTGATACGTAATTTGTTAAACTCTTATCCGTTTAATGTTTAAATTACACTAATTGAGAGTTATTTGTTGTAATTTCAGACACACATTTAAAGAAAAAAAGGAACAAAAGTTAACGTTTTGGCCAAGAGAAAAATGAGAAATGTACATTAAAAAAAAGTATTAGCTAACGTGACAAACAAAAAGACATTGGCTGGTGGTGTAGATAGAAGAACAAGGAAAACAACATCTGTGCGTGAAATACAGACAAAACTCCCCTATAATCACATGGAAAGCTGGTGGCAAAAGTAGAGAAAATGCAAGTAGCTGGTGGCGTGAACAAAAAATGCTGGAGGCATGCCCAAAGAGGGACAAAGAATGAGTTCTGCGTGGGACTAGAAAATTGATTACATAGAGAAAAACTAAAGTTGTGGCGGCGCAGAGATAAGAGAGCAATCGTGACTGTGTTTATTTGACAAAAGAAAAGATAGCTGGAAAATGTTAAAGAGGCTGGCGCAAAAAGTGAAGAAAAAAGGCGTGAAGTTAGTGAGCTGAAAGATGGAGAAAAAAAAAGAACGAAAATAGCTCTTCCATGACTGACATTACAGACCACACATCAAAGACACTCTCAACTCACACACGTCAGCAAGAAAAATAGCCTCCATCCCCTCACATTTGAACAACCCTCCATCAACGCACGCAGCTCCATCCTTCACTTACAAAAAGGCAACACACCCATCCACTAAAGAGGTTGGATTCACGCACAAACACATCCCCGAAAATCCCTCCACTTACTTACAAAACCAGTAGCCTTCATTCAGCATTCATGCAGGCAGCCCTGACCAAAAATCCCAAGCAGTCCACAACCATTAAAAGAAACGACACACAAGTAGGAGCTGGAGAGTTAAGGGAGATCATGTTAGTAGCTGGGAGTTGGAGAAGAACGTTGCAGCTGCTGGTTAGAGGAGACAACGTTGCATTAGGTGGAGATGGAAAAGAAATAACCAAGCTGGTATTATAGTCAAGGAACGTGGCAGCTGCTGGTTTAAGGAGAACAAAGTGACAGCTGGTGGAGAGGAAGACGTTGGCAACAGCTGGTGGCAATAAAACAAAGAGAAGGAGCTAACATAGGAGAAGGGACGTGTATGAATAAGGTGGACACAAATCTTATTTGTCATTTTAATGAATAGTAACAAAAGAGGAGGCTCCATGTGCGTGAATAGAAGACAAAAGCATGAGAAGAGTCTCCATGTGCGTGAATAGAAGACAAAAGCATGACAAGAGTTGTATTGTTGTATTGAATTTGAATGGGTCCACCACCAACTTATTTTGTTACATCAGTGAAATAGGAAAGAGGGAGATAACTGCAGTAGCAAAGAGAGCTTCAGTGGGTGAGACGGTTTTTTATCCCACTGTCACGGTTTTGCAAGAACAAAAGGTGGAATCAACGATAATGGTAGAAGACGTCAACATTAGAGAATTTTTTGGACAGCAACAATCATCTCTCTCGAAGATTATATAAAGGGTGTTTTGTTTTTAATTTTTACTTTTTAATTCCTTATTTATTTTAATTGTGTAGATTTAATCAATGCAAACATATATTATGACTATGATTTATGTTACATTGATAAATATGTGTGAGTAAGTTTTTCTTTTCAGTTAAGGTTAAGATTGAAATTGGATTAGGATAATTTTTGTGGTATTGATTTTTGCTTGATTAAATACATATTTTGTCCTAATTTAGCTTGATCACCTAAATTAAGACCTTATATGATTTAATGCCACAACCAATGGGATTTAATTTGTCAAAAAATTAATCAAGCGACATACTTGAGACTTAAGTGTAGACCAACCTTAGAATCTTGTATGAGGATACCTAGGATTAACGAACTTAATTTTAGGCTTCTTATATTTAATGCCTTTTATTCCGAATTATCTATTAACTAAATGGGTGAGTCGGATTTAAAAGAAAAGGGAATTCCCATGAACATTGGGTTTGACTTGCTTAAGTGAAGTATATCCTAAATCAATCCACTGTTATAATTTTATTTTGAATGTCCAATCCAATTGAAATTTGATACCTTAACCGATTTTTGTCATTTGATTAAATCTAGTCGTTTTAATTCATACCTTGCATTTACATATTTTCTTAATTTGCTTACTTTATTTTATTTTATTTTCAAATTAATCAATTCTTGATCGTCTGAGTAATTTTTCATCGTTTAATTTAATTGTTTTGCGTTTTGGAATTTTCCCTTGGGAATGATATCCGGTTCTTACCGATTTATATTACTTGTCGACGGGGTGTGCTTGCCTCTAATTGAGCTCGATAGAATTTAATTTATATTGTTTTGTTTAGATCGCAACATCAGCGTAGACCTATAAGAATGAACGTCAAAATGGTATCTAGTGATAACACTTCTATGCCTAATTTAGTACAATTGATGGGTAAAAATTCTTAGAAAGTTCTTTTTTAAAAGGCATCACCCTCTTCACGAATGCTATCAAAGTTCTTACATAGACTCGAAGTTGTTTGACTCGGACTATACACATGACTTCATTTCGTTTTTCTGGGGGCGCAGAGATACAAGGAATGAATTAGAAATCAAGGAGCGCAGTGGGTGGTGTGTTGCAGGATGTGACAGACTAAAGATTTTATTCAACTAAAGCTTGCATACGGAAAGTTCATTCCAAAGATTTGTTTATCAAATTAAATGTTCTTAGCGATAGACTGTTTAGCTTTGAGAATGCAGAAGGAAGAATATAATAGTATTATGTTAAATATGAAATTGTTATTTTTGCAGCCTTGTTTTGTGTCAAAGAGCATCGATAATCATTCAACTTTGTACTTTTCCTTATTATTATTTATTTGTTTTCAGGTTCAATATCAACATTAGAAAAAAGAGGTAAATGTATAACTAAAAGTTGTGAGTTCCAACGAATGAATGTTAAAATGAATAACAAGTTGTTTGTACATATTAATACCTCGCAAGGTTGTCCTGATGACAAGATTTAATTAGCAAAATTGTCTAATGAGTTGGAAGTAATTGCCATAAATGAATTGTTTGCCTTAAGCATGCCAAGTAGTTGAAGAAAGACAACTTGCTAGAGAATACTTTGGATAAAATTTCAGTAAAATTTCAATTTATTTAATTATAGGCAATTTTATTTTACTTATTTAAAGATTAATTTCATTTTCACTTGTTATTCAAAATGAAGTTTAATATCATCAATATCGACAATCCTGATGTTTCAAACTGTGTGAATTCACTGTTGAAACAAAGGACCAAAGATTATCATTATCAATTATATCAATATTACAAATCTTTTCCTTTGAATGAGGAAGTAAGGAGACATATTCCTGAATAGATATCTCTAGAAAATTGGAGCAATATGTGTGATTATTGGCCTTTGTCAATGTTAAGGTTTATTTTCTTTCTCTTCACTTTTTTTTCCATTAATCTTGTTATACAATTTAATGACAAATTCTTTTCTTTATTTATGAAAAATGTGAGAAAACCAAGGTTAACAGTTGAAAGCTCTTCACAACCATGACCCTAAATTATTTGTTATCCTACTAAATGAATATATAAGTTGTTTGTATACAAGTTGTAATTATATCAATAAATATAATATTATTTATTGTGTTTTGTATTTTTTTTTCATGAAATAAAGTCATAAGGAACTACATGAGACAGGATCACACTCTTCAAACTGACACACTATAAGGAAGGTAAAAGATTGATGTTTAAAGAAGTGCACAATAATTATATATGTATAAAAGTTTGTTTAAAATTTAAGTTTATTTATTTATGTAATACTAACTAATAATATTTGAATTGAATATTGTTTTTTTTTAAATTTTAGAATAGATCCAGGAGTTGTTGCAAACATTAATATATGATGGGAATGAGCAAAATGTAAATGACATTTACAATAAGGTGCTTAGTATATAATCCAGCTATATCAAAATTCTTGGGTTTAGGCCAAAGCTAACTGCTTCATTCTCATTAAGATCACCATATATTCAACGTCTTGAAGAGGACAATCAATCGCTTAAGGCTAAATTAGAATGTAATGAAAAAAAGTTAGCCAAGCTTGAAAAGTATGGCAAAGAATTACTTGCAAATTATGTAAGCAATGAAGATAAAATGAGTCTTATTCATTAAACTAATATTTGTATTTTTTATTTTGTATATAATTGTAACTAACATCTTGTACATGATCAAATTTAATGATATTTTATTTTCTATATACAATGCTTCTAATTTTTAATTATATTTTTGCATAATAAATTATACAACAAAAAATCTAAATATTACATAGAACAATATCAATTAAAAATGCCACCAATAATTATAATTTACATGATATAATATTTAGTTATAATGTGTATTAAAAATTTCAAAATGTTGTGAAAAATATTTGCTAACATTTAAAAAAACGTTGCCAATAACTTTTGGCAACGCTTTTAGCTATGTTTTTATAAATGTAGCTAATAAGTTTTAGCGACAAAAATGAACTGTAACCGAAATTTATTGACGATGATTCAAAAAATGTCACTTATAATTTTTTGTTACAAAAACTACTCGTAACAAAAAACAATTAGGTTATGTTTAGTTAGACGTAAAGTTTTTTTTTAATGAAATGAAATTGAATGGAATGTAATGATTTATAATAGAATGGAACGTAAATAGATGTAATATTAGAAAATTGTTGTTTGAGTGAGATGGAAGGGTTTATAAGGTAATATAATAAACTGTTGTGTGGATAAATGGTTTATAATATAATATAGTGTAAAACTGTTTATCATTTTATATTCCATCATAAACCTTCCAAATTGAAGGTTTTTCATTTTTACTGTTTATGATAGAATGAGATGTAATATGAAGTCTTCATTTTTTTTAAATCTTATTTCATTATAAAACTCCTCCTAAATGATGGAATAATATTACATTTTATTCCATTATAAAACCTCCAACTAAAAAATAACACCAACGACAATTTGGTGAAAATGTAGCCTATAATTTTTTTCTACGAAAATTTGGTGACAATTTTGACGACGATATAAATTGTCACTAATTATTACCGACAATAATTTTGAGACTTTTAATAACGAAATTCTTCATGGCTAAAGATCCGTTCCGATGGAGTGGAAAGTCACCTAATACACAATGCGAAGAATTACACCGGAGAGAAGCTTCTTTTATTGATTAAAGATAAGGGAGTTTTTGAGTAAAAAAAAACGAATGGTTGAAGCAATTAGCAGTTACAAGAGATCGATCATATATAATTGTAAACAAACACTAACGATTCTACGACAAAGGTAATTACCTCTGCGTTAAACAACCTTCCACCAGCCGTATTCAGCATCACCTGCCAATTGCTTTGGTGTTCGTCCCTTCCACCTTTGCCGTCGCTACCGTCTGGAGTCGTCAAAGGTTGCATGTGGTTCGTATGTTTAGTTTAGGGGCTTGGGGAAATTGACAGGTGGGTTGGAAAAATAGGTTAGGCGGGTCAGATGGAGTCAGTTAGGGTGAGTCAAGTTTTTTGGTTAGATGGCATGGCATGTCATGTTCTAATTGGTGGTTTTTACGCACTATGACTTACAGTAAGCAAGATAATGAAGAGAAGAAAACAATGACGGGTACCAAGTAAAAGTCAAGAGTTTAAATTATTATGACAGGGGAGGAAAATGCATGCCTAGCTGTCCAAATTGGATCCTATCCTCCCCTTGTTTCAAAAAGTTGATCCCCAATCTCAAGGATCTCAGTCGCAGGCCCGATCACCGTTAGGAGATTGAATTACAATTTAATCTTGGTCAGCCCCTTAACAGAGCGGTCCACTACTTCTCGATGTTGCTAGGAGTCGAACCTAGAACTTTGTTCCAATTGACCCTGTTAATTTGCCAACCAAGTTACCTGAGCAGACCCTATCCTCCCCTGATTCAGTCAAAAGGTGATTGATTCTAATTTTTTTTATTTTTTAATTACAAACAGAAATTTATTAGGCTATTAATTTTAATGTAATTATATTTTATCACTGATAAAATTTAAAAAAATTATTTTGTTTTAAATAAATTTATTTAATCTCTTATGTAATATTTATTAAC
>JANSVB020000079.1:4002933-4018910 GCA_025504935.2 Erythroxylum haughtii
AAAATTATATAAGTAACATATTCTAATTTAATTACAAAACTATTTCTAATATAATTAGAAATTACTTTTCCTTAATTAGAAAACAATTTTCTAATATTAAAATAAACTACTTTCAAAATTAATTAAAACATGTTTTAGTTTAGCTAAGAAGTTATTTATTTAGAGATATATTTCTTAATTAATTAAAAAAATTTCTCTAACAAATTACAAAACTATTTTCAAAATATTAAAGAAAGCTTAATTTCTTAATTAATAAATAAAAAACTTTTTAAAATTTAATCAAAAAAAATATCTTTTCTAATAAATCAAGAAAATTTTATTCATAAATAAAAAATTCTAAATAAATACAATAATGATTCTCTAAATAAATAAAATTATAAATTTAAATTAAGTTAATCAAATTGAAATAAATAATTTTAATTAAGAAAAAATTCTTAATTACTTAAGAAAGTTTTTGTTAATTTTAAAGAGTCTAATTAATTAATTTCAATATTCCTAATTAAAATTTAAAAAATAGTTTCTAAAATTAAAAATCAATTGAATTACTATTTTTAATCAAATTAAGAAAAATAATTACCTTAATTTTGGAATTGAATTTTGATTTTAAAACAATTTTTTAAAATTATGTTTGGAATATGACTTGGAATACTCTACTACATTCCAAAGATTTGATTACTTTAATCCAATAGCAAAATAAGCCTTATTCATATACTAGAATAAATATATTCTCGTATCCAAACAAGTTTTGTTCTAACCTTAGGGCACATGGTAGTGTATTGTGACACTACACAAAATAACTAGACCTATAACTATAGATAATGGTAAGTCTAGGTCGATGATCCCACAAAGAATGTTCGGTTAGCTTTTGTTATGAAAAGGGAGGGGAGTGTTTGTTTGGTTTTCTAATAACAAAAAAAATGAATTAAACTAATAAAAACAAATCAAAGAAAACATTTAAAAATAATGAAAGTGATGAATTCGTTAGGGACCTGATCATTAGTTCAATCTCGACCTACACACATTTAAACTTACTTTATTGAATTGTTATTTTCATATCTCTCCTAGCAACTATTAATCATAAGTTAACAATAAGCTCTGTTATCTCCAATTTTTCCTTAGTTCATGTTTAATTAAGAAGAGCTTATTAATTAAACCTAACTATCAAACAACCTAGAACAATCTCTCTAGATTTAATTGGACAATCACATTATGATTTAGGAAAACAGATTAATCAAGGAAACAACCACATAAGCGTGGGTCATTTAACCTAGGTTATGTTATCCTTAAAGATTAAAAACCATTAGTTTCTATAAATAAATCTCAACATCAATTATAGATTATATTGAAATTCTATCAATGGGTTCATACATAAAAACAATCAAATGTATCATTTAATCATTCTTACACAACACCCAAACAATAGACATAGGATAACATAATCAATCCCTAACAGAAAAAAAAAACAACAAATGCTATGAGAAAAATGCTTAACCGGATTCTTCGACATCAATATCACCTACAAACCAACGTCGGGAAGTGCAACCCTCCATGGGTCTTCCAAATATAAGATTTGTCACCCCTCTTCTTTGAAAACTAAGAGCTCACACCCTTAAAATGATTTACCACAATGAAACATGTGTTTTTCCATCACAACTTGTCCATTTACATTAAAAAAAAAGTTTGGGTGAGCTGGCAAAAAGTCATGCCCGTGATGTGTATTGTCATGGCTATCCATAATGTTGCTCACAATCGTGAATGCCCTAGATGAGGCTCACGACCTTAAGCCCCCTTTGCATGGGCATGACAAGGAGTGTCACGCCCATGCAACATATGTCCATGATACATTTTTCATAGCCGTGAGAGTTGTCTCATGACCATGACAAATTCATACATGGTCGTGAGATCCTATACACCTCATGTTTTTCCATTTTCTTGTCCCCTCATGCTCCAATCCTTCTCGTTCTTGGTCCATGAAGATAAGGGAATGTGAATATCAAGAAGACGTCTCAAATATTGTGCTTTTGACTCACTTTAGCTCTTTCGCTTCTGAATTGTACCTAAAATAAAAAATGAACTAAAGTGAATGTCTTAAGCATTTCATAGCATTAATTAAGCATTTCATAGAAGTGTTATAGAATAAATGTATAATCCATTGGGCACATATCAATATACTATCCTAGTTTCCAAACAAACCCTATTTAAGGCTTAGGATAACTTTATCCTTATTAGCAAACATTCCCTATTCTAACCCTAGAATAGGTAATTCATGTATCCAAACACACCCCTATTTAAGTTTAGAAACCTTAATTTTATGAGATGACAAAACCCTAGCCACCAACTTTCTCCAACCACTAATAAGAAACTGTTGGCACTATCACGGCCAACTCTAGTCACTCCTCACCTATATCTCTAGCCCACTACCTCCTTGGTGCACCACCAATAGTTGCCTCTCCTTACGCCTATTTGCGTTGCACATTTCTAGCCACAGGAAGCCACATCACCACTTACAGCTTCTCATGTGGTCTGTTGTTCTTGTCGTAGTATGAAGCTACTGAATCCTTAGTTCTCTGACCAGCAGTAGTGACTTCATCATACACATACACATTTTTCCAGTTGCTAGTAGCCCTCTCTTGATTTCAGCAGTGGTTCATGTCCCCATGCTACCAATGTAGATGCTTCTTTAGAAGCTATTAGCTTATTCAATTGCAGTTTTAGCCTTCTCCAAGACTTAGAAAATCATTGTAACCAAGTAGCCAACACACAAAACCCAAAACAAGACTCCTTACACCCTTTCGATTTTTTTATTATTATAGACTTTAAATTTTTAGATTCGTCTTGTAAATCTAAAATTTTTATATTTTGAGTTTTTGAATTTCTAAATTTTTAGTAGATTTATGTATTGTTCTTTTAAAAACTTTTCATATTTTGAAATTTGTTTCATTGCCTCTATAAGTGGTATATTGATTTCCACCTTTGTAAAGGTCTCTAAGATCTCTTTTTCATATTCTTGTTCTTTTGATTTAGAAAATATGTAAAGGAAAAGAGGTACACGTACATTAGACAATGTAGGTAGAGAAAAATCATAGTTTACCTTAGTTCCATCTTAAGTTGGAAATTCATCTTTCTTCTCTCCTTCATGCTTTTCTACAACTATTGGTAAGGAAGATCCAGATTCAAATTTCTTTCCCACTTTTCAATGTTATTACGCTCACTTTATCCTTAAGATTTGCCACCATTTGTGAAAATAATTTTCTCGATGCTTATGTTTCCAATTTACCATCATAAGTGGCTATATGAGTGATATGATGTCCTAAGTTCTAAAGGCTTCCTCTTGATTCCTGTTGAAATTGTTGATTATTAGTAGCAAGTGCCCTACCAATTTTATCAAAAAGACATACCTAAATTTAAAGATTGAGATTAAGCATGTGTAGATGCTTGAGGTTATTTATTGAAATTATGAGGCTGGTATCTTTGTTACCCTCCTTAATTTTTATAGCTAAAGTTCGAATGATCTCTCTATCCTAAATTATAATGATTAGAATAAGGGTTATATTTTTATTAAGATTAACTAAGAAATCTCCCTATTGCGATAGGTTTTTAAAAGGAGTCTTTTTACAATGTAGGACGCATATTTGTGGGATGCCCAAGGAATAAGCATACTATGTACACTCATGCCAATTGCAATTAACCAACAACTAAAGCAGTTAAATCCAAAATTTTATCCTTAATATTAGTATTACTTACCACATTCACATGCTTAATAGCTTAATCCATCCCTACTCGAATTCCTGAGAATTTTTGGCCATATTTGAAATCAATTGTCTTGCCATTTCTGGTGTTTTATTTACTAAAACTCCTTCACTAGCTGCATCTGCCATACTCCTATTCATTGGAGATAACCCTTGATAAAAATATTGAATCAAAAGTTGCACAAGAATATGATGGTATAGGTAGCTAGCACTTAATTTTTTAAATCTCTCCTAATATTTGTATAATGTTTCTCTAGTGAATTATCTTATCCCATATATCTCTTTTCTAATATTGGATGCTCATGATTTAGGAAAGAACTTCTCCAAAACGACCTTTTTCATTTCATTCCATATGGTCACCAAGCTAGAGAGAAGATAATAAAGTCAATCCTTTACCTTATTTTTTAATGAGAATGGAAAGACTTTAAGATTAATTTGGTCTTTTGTTATTCCTTGTGGTTTTATTATCTAATAAATAACACAAAATTCTTTCAATTGTTTATGTGGATCTTCACCTGTGAGACCATGAAAGATAAGGAGTAAGTGAATCAAAATAGATTTTAATTTGAAATCAACCTTAACATCTAGAAATCTTATATATAAGAACTATTGATTTAAATTTGGTATAACTAACTCCCCCAATGTTCTAGTTTTAGGATTTTCCATCTTGTATTCAACTTCTTAGAAAATGGAATCTTCAACCATTGTTAGATATATCTCCACTTTCACCTTTTATGGTGAATACCTTTTTATTTGCTTAGTCTCTTTCCTTAAACGATGTGTTATCTTCTCAATCTCTATATTATATTATAGTTCACCTATCTGAGAAGAATGAGTCATACAAGAAAAGAGATAACATAATGCAAAGAAACTAAAATAATTCCTTAATAATAGTGTCAAAATTTTGAATAGCTTGTCAAAGCCCTCAAAACTCTTGTAGTATTTGTGGAACTCGGTCAAATCATAAGAGAACTAAAAACTAGTTTTTTAATTTCTGTTGATAAAACTAAGTGGACATTTATGATTAATTAACTGATGAACTAAAATTAACAAGGAATCAAAATAAATCACCTAAATATAAAAATGAAAAATTCAATTGTACTTAAGTCCAATTAAAGGGAAGGATCTCATACAATTATAAACTTGATCATTGATCTAAAACAAATAATTTTCATAATTCAAGTAGTTAGTTTGAAACACATTAGAATAGCTACAATAAGTATAAATTTTTTCGACATTAATTGATTCAAACCCAACATTTAAACCAAAACTTACCATTAATTGATTCGTTATGGTAGCATTCCATATCAATTAAATGCTAGCAATAAGCTTAATGAAAAAGACTAAACCCTAAATTAAATCATTTTGATAGCTATAACATTTCAATTTTGTTTATTGATTCTCATAAGTTAAACATGCAAATTCATAAATAACCTATTTTCTACTTATAATAATCATTTATGATAATTACGGAGCACATGGATTTTTTGATAGCTATAGAATAATCAATATTAAATTAGTTTGTCAGATTAATCAATACTAATCACTTATGAAATAAAAGAATAAAATAAGAAATATTTCAATTAAAATAAAAATATATCTTTAGAATAAAACTTCACTAGGTTATTACTAGAGTTTGAATCCCTTTGAATTAGAAAATTTAGATTTAGCCACTTATGACTTTAGTTCCACCACAAAATAGGAAAAAAAAAGATGCAAGATGAAAAGAAAACACAAAGAAAAACAAAAGAGAAATATAGAGAAGGTGTCTGAAATGTTTTTCCTCTTCTTTCCTATCCTAAAAACTATTTGTTTTCAATATTCTAGAGATTATCTTATAAAAATCCAAATCTCTATATAATAGGGTTAGGAATAAATTTCCTACTAAATTGAAACTCTTGAGTTGAATCTGACTTTAGTTGTAATCTTGCTTCATCCACTACAGTAATTTGTCATCTTTTTCCAAAATTTGTGGTTTTAAAAACTAGTGCACCAATTGGATCCAATCTCCACTTGTCATTTAATAAAACAAAAAAAGATCAAATCTTACAATTAAGCACTAAAATCAATTCAAAACAAAAGAGATAAATCCATAAACATAACCAAATCATATCTTATTATTATCCTAAACCAAAGATGACCATTCAACCTTGTCATTATGCCCTAAGCAACTCTATGCAAGAGGCATTGATAAATATAGCAGTAGAGTTCTCCTACCAAATAAGTCTATCATTCCTATTGTTGTCAAGCTTGTAGTTGAGTATATGGCTATTAATATTGCTCCTAAGGAATTTATCCATTTATGCCTTAAAGTCTAATAAGACCTATTTCACATGAGCATATTTGGGTATAACATTTTTCAGAGATTTTAAATTAGGACCATAATATAATGGACTCTATTTAGTCAACTAATTATGCCAAAAAGATATAGATTCTTCATTCACTAAGCTAAAAGAAAAATGGTCCCGTACTTTCTCTTTTAGTTTTAGCATATTCAGTAAGGTTCATAAGGTGTTATATTTGGGTTCAATGCACCACCAATTCATGTGCTCAATATGATATGCATATAGCCTTTGAATCCATTGACCTTTTGTGTCATTAAACACTTACATATCTGCTTAGTAATCAATAATTTATTAGTAATTCAGATTGAGTTAATCCACAGACCTCCCTCTTCTTTAGGGGAACACAAATCCTTCCACTTCACCTTAACTGAAACTTATTTATTGCAATCACCTAACTATAGAAAATTCCTCATGATTTCTCTAAAGTCTTTATAACATTTTTAGGCAAGAATAGGTATAAAGCCTAATAAATATGCAAACAATTTATGACTAAATTTAAAAGTTAAATTTTTTCCTGCATATAAGAAAGTGTATATTCTCCTTTGCACCTTCTAATTTAATTGATAAAAGTCAACTTAATTGAGATTTTTAAAACTAATAGGGATTCCCAGATAGGAAATTAGAGGTTTCCCAACTTTCATCCCTGTACCAACCAACTTATTGATAATTACCAAAAGAGAGTATAAGGATGTTTTTATTTGTATTGATTAATAACCCTCAAATGCTCTTAAAGGTGTTCAATGTTGTCATTATAGCCTAAATGGAGCAACGATCCACCTTTAAAAATGAAATTAGATAATTTGTAAATATTAGGTTTATAATTTTTTGCATTTTTAGTTATACTTGAATATGCTCTCATATGAAATGGCTTGTTTAATTAATTTGTTTAGTATCTCCACACCAATATTGAATAAGTCCTCTACTACTTTTAATAAGTTTAGTAGGCTTCCTATTGATAAGAACATAATATGAGACTGTAATGATGCATTGTTTTATCCAATTCATATAGGCTTTAAGAGAATTCATAATGAAGGAATAATCCATAGTATCAAGAGCTTTACGAAAATCAATTTTTAAAGCACAATTTTTTCTTAAAATTTTCCTATTTAAACTTTTAAAAAATTCTTATGCTAGGAGAATATTGTACCTTATCTGTCTCCTTTTAATGAAAGCTCTTTGGGATGGGTCAATATAATTAAAAGTATAACTTTAAGCCTATCTAAAAGTAGTTTGAAAATGAGTTTGTAAATGGTGTTACCCAAAAAAAAGGGGTAAATTCTTTCAAGGAATTAAGGGAAAGTACCTTAGGAATTAGATAAATGAAGGTCTTATTGAGCTCCTTTAAAGGCTTTCCTTGATTGAAAATTTCTATATTAGCCTCAGTCAGCACAGCTTTGATCAAGGTCCAATATTTTTGGAATAAAAAGGCATTAAACCCATTTGGACCTGATGCTTTATTTGGATGGAGCTCAAATAGGGAATTTCTACATTATAGAGAGTGAAAGGGGAGCTCAAAAAGTCCTCTTAGTAGGATATATGATCTTTGATAATTTCCAACAAAAGGTTTAGTCAAGATATAATTGCACCTGAAAAAGCACAAGCTTTAGAGAAGAAATTATAAGCTTTTGTTATCATATCTTCTTGAGTATTGATGGTTACACCATAATCATTGACAAAAAGAGACTATTTTGTTAGTGTTAGTCCTAGACAATACATATTTAAAGAAGAATTTTGTGCATCTATCTCCTTCCCTAAGCCATAAAATTCTGGATCTTTACCTAAATATAGAATGATTTATCTATACAACTTGATTGTAAGCTTACAAAGCCTAGTTTCTATATTATTAAGATTCCTGGAGTTTGGTATATTAGGACCTAAATTCTTGATAAATCACTCTTTGTTTCTTCCATAGCATTCAAAATGTTACTAGAATAAATCTTATTCAACTTCTTATGTTTATTTTTTTATGAGCCACATCTTCTTATGATAAATGTACATTTTATGACTTTGTATTTCTTCCTCAAGTCCTACTAGAATAGTAGCCTCAAACCCTTCACATTCCACTAAGTGGTTATTGAATCTAAAAGGATGGTGTTTCCTTTGGTTTTCTTGGAACAACTTGATCAGGATATGAGATTAGCCTAATATGAGTGGATTGGGGAAATTGTTAGGTTGTTTTGAAATTCCATTAACTATTTATCATTCATAAGAGTCTTGTCCTATTTTTTTTAAATAAACAAATTCCCTTCCTGTCTAATTGAGAATGTCAAAAAGCACCTATTCATTCTCATGTAATTAATTGAAGATTCGTAACACACTCTTTTAGTTCCCTACTATAATTTCTTAGGTTGGCATTCCCCTTAACCGCAAAAGACTACAAAATAGTTATAGTCTCCCAATAATATCTAGAAGAATTAATTGAAGAACTTAGATTGGTTATATTATTCCATAGTGCATTCCTCTGGTATACATGATTAGAAGCATAAATATAGGTGATTCGGATGGTAATATGCTCAGTTTTTAGCTTGATCCTCAAATATATGTATTAGTCTAAGCTAGTGTAATCCAAAATATCAACCTTATCCAAGTCAAAAACCACCATAGTTCTTCCATAGAAATGGTCTTTGTGGTTAGTGATTATTCCCCATGTTTTCTTTAAAATAATATGTTCTGACACTTTCTTTTCACTAGTTTAGTCTTTAAAATATCTAATACATACATATGAGACTTATTAAGAAAGCATAATACTACATATTACTTTATAGGCCTATTAAGTTCTCTGGTATTCTATGCTAAAAGAGTCATCGAGTGTGATTAAAGGAAGCTTTATTTTTCAAACTATATTTCCTTTTAGAGATTCTTTTAAAGTCGAAGCCCTCCTTTTAAGTATCTAATTGTTTCAATGGAGGGATAACGATGGCTTCTTCACCAGGATTCCTTATCACCTCTCTAGAACCACTGAGGACCTCCTATATTAATAGTGAGCTATTTGGAATATTTTCTGCTACTATTGCCTTTCTTTCTATAACTTCACCTTTATGAGTAGAGTTTGCATAACCTTTATGAATAGTCTTTATTATATTACCCCCATCCACCTCTGAAATAAGGAAGGAGCTTTGTTGGTCACTCTTCCCTAATTATTGAGGACCATTCTCTAAGTTTGAATTTAGTTGGGACAACTCTTTATAAAAACCTTCGACGTATAGGCTTCTGGCTTTCTTATTTACTTTTGTCCTCTAGTCTTCAAGCATAAGAAACATATACCTAGTCCTTAAATAGATTACCTTCCTCATCCAATCTCATAATTAGGATTAATTCTGGGAGTTTTTTTATCAATATCTACTAAAACACACACCTTAGGATAATTTACCTTAGACATAGATGTTGTAGCTTGGTCCAAGAAAAGAGGCTTACCTATGTAGCTTGAAACATGACTCAACCCATATGTAGTCTAATATTTAAGTGGAATAATTTAAATGCTTAGTGATAAGGTAGATGATTTTACTTCAAATTATTAACAGAAAGCCCTAGTTTTGAATTTGTAAGAAAATAGGTCTGGAATTATAATGACATGGACCTACTTTTAAGATTTTATATGCCTAAGAATAAGATTCAAACTTAAACAAAAAGATGTTCTCTTCAGTTATCAACATTTCTAGTATGCTAAAAGATTTCCACTGAGCCTTACCCCAAGCATTAGACCTAGAAAGAAGTGTCTCTTTCCCAAGAAGAAGCCAATTAAGGTGGCATTCCATTTTTAGGTACCCTCTTAGAGATTGTTAGGAGGAGGAGCTATAATGATCTTGCCACTAAAAGAAGAAGGAGGGAGAAAATAGAGATTCAAGGTCGAGCAAAAGTCCCAAAAAGGTTTGTGACCAGGCTTTCCTAATAGTGAAAATGAAAGGGGCAAGTATATCATCATAAAAGAAAGTTTGACCTTCCTAAAAATCATAAGGAAAGTTCTAAGGTGGGACCTTATACTAGGATTTACCAAAATGTCACAAGTATTTGAGAGGTATAGAGTGAGGATAGTGTAAAGGTCGTGGAAGTTGAGCAAGGATGACAAAAAGCTAGAGCTTGAGCGGGGAAGTGAAAGGGATCAAAATTTTATTGGGGTCATATCTAGGAAAGACATGTTACCAGAAAAGAAAAGAAAGCTAGTATGAGCAGACCTTATCTTGATAAAGATCAAGACAAGAAGCACAAACCATAAAGCAAGATAGGAAGCAAAGATGCAGCAAGGCCATAAATCAAAAATAGTAATAATGAGGAAGAAGGTTGAGATAGAATCAACTAGAAATATAAAGGAGATCACGATCTTACATGGAGTGTAGGCATCCATGGCATAATTCAAGAGAGAAGTTGCCTCTCATCTAAAAACAATATTAGAAAGCACGATTTCAAGTTATAAGTAATTAAAATTTAAATGTATTATAAAAACAAAATTTTAGGAAAAATAATTTTGATATGTAATTTTAGTGAAATTATCAAAATTATTATAAAATTAATTTTTAACATTTTAATACAAAAATTTTATTTATATCAAATATAAGTAAATATTAGTGTTTGTTAAATATCATGTGTTCTATCTTTTAATAATAGGACACTTGAATTATTTGTTAATTAAAAATGGAAAAGGCACAAATTTGTAGGCATTATGTTACATTCCAATACAATTTGAAAATACATTTCAATTTCTAGTATGACAGAAATCCAATTAGCAATGCTTGGTTGAGTCAGATTTACAAAATATAAAGACTTTAATGTACATTTGCACTAAACACAAGTCTGTAATTGCAAAAAAAATTTTGTAGATACGCAAACTTCAAAATAAACCGAATTGAGTGCCTTAAGGCAATACTAAAGCCTAATAATGTTAGAATCCAACCGTGATCGAATCACGAACGCGACAGAAAATAAAAATTTTTACGAATTTTGAGCGGATCTTGATAATTGATCAAACTTGAATAAAACACAAATTGATTTAGAAATTGTACCTTGTTCACTTTCAAAATCTTTGAAATTTTTTTTGATTGATAAATCACGAGCTGTCTAATTGTCCAGTCTTTGATGGTATCCACAAAGAAATTCCCAAATTGCTTTGAGAGGAAGAAGATAAAAAGTGCTAGCTTCTAAAACGCTCTTCCCTTTAAATAGAAAAATCATAACATTCTTTTATTAAAATTAAATTTCTTTAATTATAATTATAATTAAATTATAATTATATTTAATTTAATTTTAATAAAAATCAAATATCTCATATGTGATTCCCAAAGTTTCTCAAACTTTACAATTAAGTCTAACTTAATTAAATTGATTTTTCTTTTACAAATTGCTCTTTAATGTATGACCCATTAGGTTCCTAATAAATTGGAAATGATTATAAATTATAATTCTAATTCACAACTAGAATTAGATAAATTAAAATTTCTTTTAATTTATTTTTAATTCTCCAATTAAATAATTCATAATCATAAATCATGATTGACGTCTAGCAACATGTCATGATTACCTAAATATTAGGAATGTCAAAGTGATTGACTTAACCTGTCCATACATCAATGTATAATTTAATCCTTTCGTCATTCAATATTCTAATTGGATAGAGTATGGATACAATGTCTACTCTTATCATCCAATCATCTTCGTTATTGCTAATTAGTAATTGATTTATAATTGAAATTTGAAAACTCCTTTTCAAATATCAATTCACTCCGACCAAAGAATTCCATAAATTATTACTAATCAAGAATAGTAGAATATTCTCTCTAATTACTTTAGAGTGACGAATCCTATATTGACTTACTCAACTATCTACATATGGTTCGGACTGTATCCAATTACTACCAACTGAATTATCCTAGGACGATTCATAACTAGCATCAAAACACATTAATTCCCATACTAGATACCTTGGTAATCTCAAGTCTGAGGATCAATTATACAATCATCATTACGAGATAATCCATAGACACATAAATAATATTCCATTCGGAATTCTCATAATTAGGTCAGTTTAGTGACTTATTCTCTAATAATCACCCACACATTAGTTTAAGTATCTCTATACTTTAATTTACGAGATCAATTACTTTCTTCATAAGAAAGAAACACAATATGTACTAGTTTTACTATTTTAACAATATCCAGTCTCGATGAAACTAAAACTAAGAATATTTAAAAATAACACATAAGTGTAAATTGAATCTCATAATTATGATCTCATTATAATTTCAATTGCACATTAATTATTCTATGGATTTTATCTTTAATATTAAAACATCAAATGTTAATGAAATTAATACATAAAGATGAATAAAGCCTTTTATTAATTAAAATATAATGTCATACATTAATTTACATCCAATTAATTGGCTGCAAGGGCTTAAACCAACAATCTCTTACTTGCACTAAAGCCAATCCCCTATGAATCTAATGTCATATCCATCAATATGTCGATCATAACTTTCCATATTTACCCTCCTTTGTCTTTATAACTAACTTCTTATACTTCTAACTTCTTGACTAATGATCATGGAAAATTTGATGGAATTTGATAATACTTCCTTCTCGAAAAATGTTCTTCATTGTCTTAATTTTCCAATGATACCAAAATTATTCAATTTGGTTTGGGAATCTAAAAGTTATACCCAAACATTTCTAAACTATTCTTATACTGAAACAATATTCTATACTTAACTTTCATACAAAAATTGAAATTCTTTGAGAACAAATTAGAACTCTATTTCATGAGATAAGTTGTAGCGCTATTTCTCTAATTTAATCCAAATCAAGAATCGCCTCATTCGGATAACTAGATAAAAATTTATGGCTAAAACACCGAAGCATACTCAATGATCATGTTTCAACTACATTTTTCCAGCTTTCAACTTCCAACATTTCACATATAACCCATCTTGTACATAACTATCTTTTCTACTTCATTTCTAATTCAAGAATTCTTCTTTTTATTTACATATGAATAAATACCAATAATTTCTCATTTAATAGTTCTAACTTTCAGGAAAAGTTCGGGGTCCAACAATTTATCCAAGCAAGTCTCAAAAGGCTTGGATTTCTCTCTCGTACTATTTGTTAATCCCCTGAAATGATAATAGTGAGAGGTAAGTCTACAACATGACTCAGTGAGATATAAACATGCTACCATGCTTATGAGGCTAGGTAACACAAGGCTAGCTTCACAAGAATAGTCTGTGGCATTCTAAGCAACAATACATGTTATCAATGAATAAACAGGTAGTAATTTCAAATGCGGCAATCACATGAGTGTCAATAATAAATCTCAATATGAATTGTTCTATTATAGAAATGAATCTGGTTTTTAAATTCTTTCCTGAGTTCTGGGTTCTTTTCTGAGTTCTGGGTTCTTTAGTAGAGTTCTACAGGATTTCTAATTCTGAGCTTTCTCATTTTTTAATTATGATTTTTTGAATTTCTTAGGAAGAAACAGAGGCATGTAAGTACGGCGTATCTCCATTTTTCTGATTTTAGACAAGGTTGGCCTAACCCTGTCTTAGGAAGCCTGCCCTCTCCAAGTAGGACCCAAATCTAAACCATCACCGGTGGGTTACCTATGTGTACATGGTTTGATAATATACCCCATCAGCTGGGTATCCTGTGAACTCATTAATCATGGCTAATAAGAAAAACATGATTCATCCAAAAATTGCAATTAATATGTTCAACATAACAAGGGTACCAGAAGATGCAAAGAATATGAATATCATATGGTCAATCTAGCATACAACATGCTAGACTCAATCACTTGGAGCCATATATTACATAAGTCATACAGATTCGAGAACAATTTAACAAGCTAAAAAATAAAAAAAGGATTACTACACAAGTATAGTAGCATAATTATACTCACCTTAACTATATAAGGGGTTTTGATCTCTTTTCCAATTTTCTTACACTTGAGAGGTACTAGGTATGACTTCTAGTTCTATTCCTTGTCTATTTTCACAAGCTATTGGGTAACATGCATAAAAATTACATATACCCGCATTAGTCATTCTTACATAAATCTCATTTCTTAACATATATCATTATAAATTAATATTTTCTTCTATAATGGTCAAATTGGTTTCAAGACAATTTTCCCTTGAAATTAGGAGTCTTGGATTTCATTATGTCCAAACTTAGCCCATAATGTCGGGTACCTGATTCTTTATGTCTTGATTAGCTTAATCATACTTGAACCTATTCGATCGGCTTCACTAATTCATCTGCGTAGGTCTCATTCACGAAGGCATAAAATTTTCTACATAGTTACAATGTTTTTCAAAACTTCCATACCTCTATTTAACATACAAATTCACATTTTTTCTTTTATAACCATTTTCTAATTCAGTCATTAAGGCTTCCAAATATCCCATTTATAGTCAGCCTCTCCTGACTAAAATCATTATAACTTATTCATTTCTTCTCCAATTGAGGTGATTCAAATTGCCATTTTCAGTAGACTCATATAACTATCACATACTCAAAGACGGCTAAAAAATGATGTAATTTGGATTTATTGTGATTTTTATAAGGCTGCCCTATTTCTGTTCTCTTCTGTCTCACTAAGGTCAATAACACCCTTCACTTATTTAGCCGTGTTTCACAGGATACTCATCCAATTAAAATTCCATTTATACACAACTTATATGACACTTTTTCGAGCATTTCATAATCAGAACTCATCTTCCTATTATGATCCTAAAGTCCTCAAACAATTAACTTTCATTTCATGTTTCAATCTCGCTAGTATTCCGAACCAGTTTCAATTCGAGACTTATATCTCATTTGTTTGGTTCACCCTAAACTCATAAAAAAAATTCAGGGATACAGTAGACACCTATATCTACAATTTCAAGTTTTGAGTTTCTATAAATTCAGACGTTAAATAGCTCAAAAAATGTATAAGAAGGACCTACGAAGCTGCATCCCTTGGCAGCTTTGAACTCTAAAACCCTAGGTTTTGGGTTAGGCCCAAATCACCATAAAAAGTGAAAAATTCCTCATGTTAATTAGTCATTAGACATCAAAGAATAAGAATCCATCATCAAAATCATCAAACCCACAAATTTCATCAATTGGGTTTCATAACTATAGCAAAAGAAAGTGAGAAACTAAATTCTAATCGGTCGAATCAAGTATCAGGATCAAGGCTTACTGTTTTGTATCGACAGATCGACTTGATTCTCCCTCACTTTCTTGTTACAAAGCTTGCAAATTTTGAGAGAGAATCTTCCATGGTGAATTTGTAAATGATAGAGGAGGAAGACAAGTTTTTTTTGTTCTATTTGCACTTGGCTTCCCTTATAAGCCACTCTTTTCATTATTTACAAAAATAACCCTCTTGCATTGGTTCATTAAAATTGGCTCGTACAATTTCCTGTGATGACCGAAAAAAGTGTCAAACATCATTAATTTGATGTCACCAAAAATTATGATTCATTCTCCTGGTTTTAATGACATTAGTCTCAAATACCAATTTTTTTGTCGATTTTTTTTTTGTAAATCAGATACCAGTTGTTACAAAATGATGTCAAGATAGAAAGAGTTCCCACTTATCAGAATATAGTTGATCTGTTGACTAAGCCTATTTGCTAAATGATTTTTATGTCACATGTACATGCCTATGGTATTAGATATCAAGGCGATTGGCTTTAGTGCAAGTGAGAGTTTGCTAGAGAAGTGCTCTAAAGGCAATCACCTTTAGCACTTACTGTACAAATCATTTTATAATTAATAAAGACAATTTTCATTATTTCGATGTTCATACATTTATGGATTTAATGTTGATCTTAAATTGATTTAATGAAGTCCTTGATATAAAACATAGCATGGAGGAAATCGTGATGAGATCATGATA
>JANSVB020000079.1:4022515-4032681 GCA_025504935.2 Erythroxylum haughtii
CCAAATTGAGTTGGATTGGGGGATCTAAGCCCCGGTCCAACACAAGGTTGAGTTCAGGAGATCTAAGCCCCGGGCCCAACACCCATTCTAAAGTGAAAATGGGAACGGATCACTATAGCCTTCATCATAGGATTACCCAAGACTCCGAGACAGAATGATGTGATATGGGTTATAATAGACCGGTTGACTAAGTCAGCCCACTTCTTACCAGTTGGTATGGAGATACGTGAATGAAGTGGTGAGACTGCATAGAGTTCCAGTGTCCATTGTGTCGGACAGGGATCCCAGATTCACTTCGAGATTCTGGAAGAGCCTGTAGTTTGTTATAGGTACTAAGTTGAACTTCAATATAGCATTTCATCCTTAAACAAACGGACAAAGTGAGAGGACAATAAAGACTATTGAGGATATGCTCAGAGTTTGTATATTGGCGTTTCAAGGAACTTGGGATTAGTACATAGCATTGATAGAATTTGCATAAAATAATCATTTTCATAGTAGTATCAGAATGGCACCTTATGAGGCACTATATGGCAGAAAGTGTCGATCACCATTATATTGGGATGATGAAGGCTTAAGAATAGTCGAAGGCCCATAATTGATATAAGAAACAATGGATAAGGTGAAATTGATCCAAACCCGAATTAAAGCAGCTCAAGATAGATAGAAGAGTATGTGGATCAACATCGACGGGATATGGTGTATGGTGTAGGAGACAGAGTGTTTCTTTGAGTGTCACCCTAGAGAGGAGTATTGAGATTTGGTAAAAAGGACAATTTAAGCCCTAGGTACATTGGTCCTTATGAGATCATTGAGAGGATAGGACCTTTGACCTATAAGTTAGCTTTATCGAATGAGATGTCTCAATTATATAATGTGTTTTATGTGAGTATGCTTCGAAGATACCATTCGGATCTGACACATGTAATAACGGCTCAAGAGATTGAGGTTGCTAATAACTTAAGCTATATTGAAGAGCCGATCAAGATAATGGGATCACAGATCAAGCAATTGAGAAACCGAGTCATTCCATTGGTGAAAGTCCTTTGGAAGAATCACGCAACTGAGGAAGCCATACAGGAAATGGAGGAGCATATGAGGAGACAATATCTCCACCTATTCGAATAATCAGGTAAGAATTTCGAGGATGAAATTTCTTTAAAAGAGGGGAGAATTGTAACATCCCGTTATCCATGTTGTGGCTAGAATATAATATATGAGAGATGATTGAGAGATTAGAAAATACATTTCATGTTCATGCATAATATAACATGCACATACATGTGAATAGGAAAATTTTGCACATGAAAATGACTGTACATATATTCATTGACATTCTGGGTATAATTGTTTCTAAATGTGATTTTTATGTGTTGAAAATTTATTTGGAGAGTGTATTTGTGGATTTAGAAATTTAGAAATTTTTGGAGAAATTTTCGAAAATTTGTTGGGTGTTTTTGGACAAGGAAAATTGCCAAGTGACAAAACTATTAATAAATGGTAGTAGAAATTACTATCCAAAGACAATCGAAATTTTAATAAATGACTTTAGGATTTATTCACAAGTGTCATTGAAAATTTGGGGGAAAATTATAGTAGAAGTTGAAATTGATTGGACTAGTTAAATGGAGGAACCTATTTTAATGCTTTAGAAATTGGTGCAAGTGACGCATGTCTTAAGTTGATTTTTTTTATTAAAGGACCCCCTTTTGTTTGCTCTCTCATGATGCTTCTTTCTTAAAAAGCTATTGGAGTTTTATTTTGGTTCCTTCTTCATCTTCATAGCTTCTCTTCTTCCTCTTCTTCATGAATTTTGATCCTTCCAACCTCCATTCACGTTGAACCTAGCTCACTCATCTTCCACTTGCTACTCTTCCATCTTGCTCTCTCTTTCATTCCCACCAAAAACCTAACCTTCCAACCCTCAAGATGGTGATGATCATGGGTTGTGTTTGAAGTTAGGTATTTTTATTTTCTTGAAGAGTTTGAAGATTTGGTAGCTAAATTAAGTAAGTCATGTTTTAATTTTATGGGCAATGCTAAATGGAGCATTTATGATGATAGCTAGATGTTAATGCATGAAACGGTGCTTTGTGTATGTATGTGTCGTGGATGATGAAGAGTTTGTGAATTTTTTTGCTTATACATATATGCTTGATAAGTAATGAGTTATAGAGATGTATAGCTACATTTGTCGTGAAGAAGTCGAATTCAAATTATGTTTAAAAGAGTCTCAAAATTTGACCTGAATTTGAAAAAAAAACTAGGTATGCGTCTGTGGAAATTCACCACGGAAAACTCCTTGCTTCACCGTGGTGAACTTGAAGGTTAGCTAGGATTTCTTTCGGATAAAGTTCACCGCGGTCAACTCTAAGTTTTGCCGCGGTGAACTTGTGAAAATTTCACGAGAATTCCTCTCGGGATTGAACTTTTCTCTGCACTGGACATGTTTTGGTATTTTGGGCATATTGTTTTCTATATTTATCCAAATGGACTGATTCTTGATTTGGAGTAAACTAGAGACATAGGATACAAATGATATGAAGAAATCAAATTCTGAATCAGACTATAAGAATTTCAATTTCTGGGTGGAAGTTGAGTATAGGATACTATCTCAGAGTAAAAGCAGTCTGAATCAAATTGAATGATCTTGGTGTCATCAAAAACCTAAGACATAGGGGAGCAATTTTATAGAAGAAAGTGTTCTCAAAATTTTCCCATTTGCATTGTCTAAATGATCAAGAATAGTAGACCCAAAAGTCTATTAAAAATCTGGAATTTTGATCAATGAGTTATGAATTGTGATTTTAATGGTTTTATTAGAATATAGACCATAAGTATACATGGTACTTATGTGAGTTCGTAATACAAATGTTTACATGATGAGAATAATGGATAGATACTTGGGATTGTCATGAACATGCATTATGCATATTTTATATACATACATGTGCATTGTAAAACACTTACAATTGTGCCAAATTATGATATGTATATATTGTTGTTATAGAGGAGCAACTGGAATGTCAACCTCCAGACGTTACCTAAACTTCTAGGCATTAGCTTCGAGAGAAACCTGTTAGTAACCTAGACAGTTTCTCTCAATTTATAGGTTGTTTTTATTTTGTTTGAATTATTGAATGAATGTGATTAGGTTATGTTGATTTCGGTCAAGAAGGTCCAATAATTGTGATATGTGAATGAGTTATTGAAGTGCTACTTCTATGTGAATGTGATGAACTCAATGGTTCATGACATGATTGATTATGAGAGATGCATTTCATACATGAATGCATGATTAGTTAATGAGAGTTGTGACTTGGGTAGCCACTGAAAACGAGCTTAAAGCTCCAAATGTCATTAAGAGCTGAAGGCTCGCTATGTAAAATGAGCCCTGTATCTCCAACGGATAAGGGACAATATAAATGAGCCCGGTATCTACAATAGATATGAGACAGTTTGGGTACTCAATCACAACAACATAATAATTGGAAAAGAGTCACATGAGCATTTCGTATGCATTTTATTAAGTATATTCGATTGATTAAAATGCTAAATTGTCTACTTTTGAGTGAGAATGTGATATCTAATGAATTATGCAAATTTGTGAAATATATGTTATATGTATTGATGTGATGCATGAATTGAGTAAACTATTGATGATGGTTACTTCATTGAGTTGGCAAAACTCATCAAAATTGCAACGTTGATTTTTTAGGACCGAGAGACGATATTAGCCACTGAGAGACGTTACAAGAAGCACCATTTTTGTACTTTTGTGAAGAAGAAATGACTTAAAGGTCGGTCAACTAGATATAGACAGATTAGATAGATTTTGTGTATTTTCCTCTTTCAGGTAGCACATTTTTGTATTAGGCAATGATGCTATATTGCTATGGATGTTGAAAGATACATTGTAAATATTCGGTTTTTATGAAATGAAATGAGGAAATTTTGGTTTTAAAATATTGTGACTTTTCTTATGATGTTTATAAGAGAATAAAGATAGATGATGCTATGTTAAGTGATTGTTATGATTAAACGTAGCATGCCATTATCATAGGTTATGTACTGGAATGTCCTTAGGGCATCCCGGTATGTACCCTAGGATAAGAGGTGCTACATTGATAACCTTATGGAAGATATACTGGATCTCATATCCTTCCCTTTTTGTTTGTATTTTCACGTGGAAATCTAAGAAACAATTTTGCTTCTCATTTTTGGCATGGTCTATGCAAGATCTTGAAGGCATAAAAAAGATAATCTAACTCTAACAAGCAATGGTGCATCTTTAATTGTGTAATGGAAGTTAACAGTTAGCATTATATATATTTTTATTTTGCAAAAAAAATTATGCAATATGTAATAGAATAGATGTCAAGGTGTAAACTCAACCACGACATATCCCACAATGATAAAACATTTAAGGAAAACTTAGCACATATCTACTGCAATAATCTTACCATTAAAAGCAAATATCGACCCACCAAACAAGCATTGATTCAAGAACCAAAATCACTCACTCTTGTCAATGTATTACACTGTACACTCACTATATTAACACTTGTAAGTTTCATTATGAATTGATTATCAAAATTAAAAAAAAAATCATTCCTTTAGCTAAAATGCTCTTTTATAGTATCAGAGCTATTTTTTCTCCAATGAGATTGATCATATGGCCAGCAACCAAGACACCAACCAAGATACCATGAGTTCTTCAAACTTGCTGATGTCCATAACCATACTTTCCATTAGTACGAAAGCCACATCTTTAATTTCCATCAATGCCGCTACACAATTTCCCATTAAACTTTCTCCATCAAATTTTCCCTCAAAGAAAGCTCAGTTCGAGTCCTTGCTAATTGGCTATGATTTGCGTGGGTATGTTGACAATTCACTCCCATGTCCTCCCACGCCTAGTCTAGTTGAAAAAGATTTTGTTACTACTTATAGCCATCGAATCCACAAAGATAAATTAACTTTTCATGGAATCTTGACATCAGTTTCAAAAACTATTGTCCCTTCCTTGCTTCCAATAAAACTTCAAGAGAAGTATGATCCAATATTACTCATATGTATGGAGGGCGATCTTGATCACGCATTATGCAACTTAAGGAGGATCTTCACTTTGCACAACAAAAGGATCATTCAGTCAGTGAATTCCTTTAATCCATTAAGATTATGGTTGATGAGTTAGCTATGATTGATGCACCAATTTCAAATGACGATGTAACTCTACATGTGTTAAATGGCCTAAAACTAGAATTTAAGAAGATTGCAAGTTCCATCCACTCTCGAGATAATTCTGTCTTTTGCTAAGCTTACGAACAAGCTATTAACATATGAGGCTTATCTTAAATGACTTAAAGGCCCTTCAAACTCTATTATAGCCATGGAAAATGTTGCCAATCAATAACAACAATCCTCCATTTAGTTCTTTCATCACAATAATGGTAGAGGCTCTCGAGGTTCACACAGATTCAATAGAGGAGGTCATGCTTCTCACAATCACTCTCGTCGCCAGAATTACTCTGTCACATGTCAGATTTGTGAGAAACCTAGGCATTTTTCCAAGATGTGCTATCATCATCATCAAACTATTGAATCCTTTGCCAACATTGCAATTTCCACTCCTCAATGTAATTAGACTTGGCTCCTGGACTCAGGTGCATCAAACAATGTCACAAGTGATTTAGCCAACTTGTCACTACAATTAGAGTATGATGGGCCTGATGAAATAATTATTGGGGATGGTAAAGGTTTGAAAATATCTTCAATAAATTTATTTAGTCCTATTTACTCTGTCAATCTTACTAATGTCCTTTATGTGCCATCCATAAAAAATCTCATATCGGCTTCTAGTTTTACCAAATCTAGTAATGTTTTTCTTGAACTTCATCCTACTTATTTTTTGGTGAAGGATCCGTTAACAAAGGCGGTACTCCTACGCAGTCATAATGAAAATGGAGTTTATGTTTTTCCACCAAGTGTTAAGTGGCAGACAAGGCACTGGTAGCATTGGTTAGGGAACACACTAGCATTGTGGATTTGTATAAATGTTTAGGACACCCCTCTTAAAAAATCCTCACAAAAGTGTTGTACTCAATGTCTTTACCTATTTCTTCAAAACAAAACTCCTCATTATGTGTCTCATGTTAGTTCAATAAAAGTCATCGTTTGCCTTTTTCTTCCTCAACACTTACTAGTAGTAAACCTTTGGAACTTTTATACACTAACATTTGGGGACTAGCTCCCATTTTCCTGACAGATGGTTTTCAGTATTATATAATCTTTGTTAAACATTTTACCAAATATTGCTAGCTATTTCCACTCAAACTCAAATATGATATTAAGTCCACATTTCTTAAATTTAAATCCATGGTTGAATTTTTTTTAACAATCCCATAATAACCATTTATTCTGACAATGGAGGAGAATACACAAAACTGAAACCATTCTTTGCTACTCAAGGGATTGGAAACTCGACCACACCACCTCATACACCCCAGTACAATGGCATTACTGAATGTCGACACTGCCATATTGTTGAAACTGGGCTTACCCTTCTTCACCGTGCTTCTGCACCACTTTTATATCGGTCTTATGTCTTCCAAACATCAATCTATTTAATTAATTGTATGCCCACCCCTCTCCTTGCTCACAAATCACCTTATGAAGCCTTGTTCAAAAACAAGCCTAACTACTAAATATTTCAAGTGTTCGGTTGTTTGTGTTTTCCCTAGCTTAAACCATACAATCATCATAAGTTACAACCCAAATCTCATCCTTCTATCTTCCTTGGATATCATACCTACTAAAGTGCATACATGTGTCTTGGTGTCTCTAAAAATAGATTGTTTGTGTCTCGTAACATAATCTTTGATGAGTCAACCTTTCCTTTAGCACAAGCTTAATCTAAAGACTCACATGTCGCTTCAACAACTCATTCTACATGCCCTAACTCCATCTTTCCCCTATCCTTAGTATGGCAAGCCACTTCAGATGCCTTATACACCACCAGTGCATTTGCGTAGTCAGACATCAAACTCCTCTTCTTTGACTGTTGCCTCAGAAATGGTAAATTCATCTTCTCTGACATCATCTCCCTATCTAAATCCACATGCATCTAATGAATCCACACTAAACATATCCAATGACTCATCCCAAGAAACCTCATCCCAGTATGCTTCTCAAATCCCATCTCAACGAAGACATAATCACCTTATGACCACTCGTTCTATGAGTAACATTTTAAACCAAAACTCCTTAATTTGACTATAAAACACCCATTACCTTCTTCTATTGAACCAACATGTTTCTCACAAACCCTTAAAGACCCCAAATGGTGTGCTGCCATGTCAGAAGAATTTTCCTCACTTTTGAGAAATGATACATGGACATTAGTTCCCTCTCAAACTCAACAAAACATTGTTGGCTGCAAATGGGTATTTTAGATAAAAAGGAGAGTTGATGGGTCAATTGAGCATTATAAAGCTCGCCTTATTGCAAAAGAATTTCACCGAAGGCCTAGTTTATCAGTCCTATGGTTAAACTAACAACTATCAGACTTGTTCTTTCATTAGCCTTAAACAAGGATTGGGCCATTTGACAACTAGATGTGAACAATACCTTCTAGCATGGAAAACTAGATGAAGAAGTTTACAAGGCTCAACCTCTAGGATTTGTTAATTCCACTCATCCAAACTATGTGTTCTATCTAAATAAATCCATCTATAGTCTAAAGCATGCTCCACGAGCTTGGTATAAGGAGCTCCGTGAGTTCGTATTAACCATGGGTTTTACCAATTCCAAATCTGATGCTTCATTATTCATTTATCATTTTGATTATGTAACTATCCATTTTCTTGTCTATGTTGATGACCTTCTAGTTACAGGCAATGACAATAAAGCAATCTCTACCTTTATCAATGCCTTAAGCCAACACTTCTCTATTAAAGATCTTGGCTTGCTACACTATTTTCTTAGAGTTGAGGACATAACTACTTTAGACGATCTTTTTTTATCTCAACATAAATACATTCGAGATCTCCTTCAATGCACTAATATGGATGGGGTAAAGCATGTACAAACACCAATGGCTACTACCAACTCTCTTTAATTAATAGATGTTACTGCCTAAGCAGATGCTGCCATGTATCGCAGCACAATTGGAGCTCTTCAACATTTGTCATTGATGCGATCAGACATTGCTTTTATTGTCAATAAAATTGCTCAGTTCATACATAAGCTGACGGTAACTCATTGAAGTATTGCCAAATGTGTTCTTTGATATTTGAAAAATACCATCTATCATGTTCTGTTCATGAAAAAAAATGTCTTCTTTTTTCATGCCTATTTAGATGCTGATTGGCTTGAAATATTGATGATTGATCTTCCACCTCAGCATATATAGTCTTTCTTGGAGGTAATCCCATAACATGGAGTTCAAAGCAACAAAGGTCAGTTTCTTGCTCATCTACAGAAGCTGAGTATTGTGTTGTGGCAGCCACTGCAACTAAATTAGCTTAGATTCAGTTGCTGTTAGATGAACTAGGTCTCAAACTTGAAAAATCACCTACAATTTTCTATGATAATGTGGGTGCCACATACTTAAGTTTAAATCTAGTATTTCACTCTCAGATGAAACATATTGCAATCGATTTTCACTTTGTTTGAGATCGAGTTGAAAATAACCTCATGGTTGTCTCACGTGTCAGTTCCAAAGACCAACTAGTAGATGATCTCAAGACCAACTACAGATGATCTCACAAAAGCTTTATCTTAACCTCGCTTCACTCTTCTTAGATCTAAGATCGATGTCTCCGATGGAGTCTCCAACTTGCGGGTGCATAATAGAATAGATGTCATGGCATAAACTAAGCCATGACATATCCCATAATGATAGCACATTTGAGAACAATGTGGCACATATCTGCTACAATAATCTTACCATTAAAAGCAAATATTGATCCACCAAACAAGCCTTGATTCAAGAACCAAAATCACTCACTCTTGTCAATGTATTACGCTGTACAGTTACTATATAAACACTTGTAAGATTTCATCGTGTATTGATTATCAGAATATACAAAAATCATTCTTTTAGCTAAAACACTCTTTTCATATGTATCTTAGTTGCTAAATTCTATAGTTGTTGAAGTATAGTGCGAGCTGATAATGGTTTTGTCTTATTTGCATGTCTCCCTAAATTTTTATAATTAGTTAACTTTAATGCCCAATGCTAGATAATTAGAGTTATGTTTTGGAGATATGATCATGAAATAACATAGAAACGGTGAAATACACAATTAGAATGTTAAGCGAAAAGCAATTGAAAATATGCCGATTAGCTTTGCAAATCAATTAAAGTTACCTTTAGGGTTATATAAGAGCAATAAATGGTATAAATTATGTAATATAAAATAATTATATTAATAAAAGTTCTAATTAATTGATTTGTGTGTGTGTAAGTGACGCTATTTAATGCTTTAAAAACTAGACCAGATGTTGAACTGATTGAATAAAGGTTTACAGGTTTAACCGGTATTAAACAGTTATAAATTCGGTATATAATAAATAAGAAGTAAAAATTATAGGAATAAGTAAAAATAAATATTTTATTGAAACAAAAAATAAACCAATATTTATTATTATATAATGAACTAATAATAAATTAAATGACATATTATCGATCGAACTGTTCGATTCAATTTGGTTTTTAAAATATTAATTTTACCATCTTTGTCTTGGATTTCTATGAACATCTAGAAAAGAATAAAAAATTCTAGTAAATTGTTTAATATAAATTATTATTGAAATAAAATTAGGTAATTATACAATCAATTATATGATAATTAATATTAAAATTAGTTGAAACATAGTTAATGAAAAATATTTTCTAAATTTTTAATAGTATAACATTTTTAGTAATTAAAATCATAAAATAAATTTAAATAGATAAAATCAAATGAAAATATGGCATATTTTACTCTTAAATTTGAAGACATAAGAAATACAAAAGGAATAAGAAAAAGAAAAGGGAAAACGTGTGAATTACTTAATAGCATACTTAATAGATAAATAGAAAACTTAAGTAAAATACAAGTCGTTCTAATTCAAAACCACTTTCTTTCTATTCCTTGGTTTTCTTAGCATATGTTTGGATG
>JANSVB020000079.1:4090080-4100364 GCA_025504935.2 Erythroxylum haughtii
TTGAATGAATAACTTCCTGAGTGATGATAATGTTATCGGTAATCTGTCGTCCCAGAACAAAACTACACTGAGTGGGAGTGACGAGGTTATTGAGGTACGGTTTGATCCGATTAACCAGAATCTTTGTGAGGCCTTTGTATAAAACGGAGCAGAGAGCGATAGGCTGAAATTGTGAGAGCAAAGCGGGGGATGAGATTTTAGGAATAAGGACCAGAATGGTACGGTTAAGCTCAGAGTCCCAGAAGCCGTGACTAAAGATATTCTGGAGAAAGCTCGTCGCGGAAGGGCCAATAGTGTCCCACTGAGATTGGTAAAACAACGCAGTCAACCCATCAAAGCCAGGCGTTTTGTTAGGAGCCATGGTGAAGAAAGCAGTCTTGACTTCCTCGGGACTTAACGGTTGACTAAGGTCATCTGTGGCGTGCAGAGGGAGAGGGGGAAACGTCCGGAAAGGTGCCAACTGGGGAGGGAGGGGCCTTCGGAGCAGTAGAGAGCCTCGAAATGACGTCGTGCCAAGTCTCAGAGGGATCGAGGGTCAGTGTAGATCGTTTCGTCCTCAGTTGTACAAGAAGTGATGCGCGTTTGCCGACGCTTGGAAGAAGTGAGTGCATGATAGTAGGAAGTATTCCTGTGGCCCGCGTTGAGCTACTGGCTGCGCGAGCGTTGATGCCAAAAGAGCTCTTCCTGAAGCAGAACATGTTAGAGTTCAGCCTGCAGATATAGCTCAAGCGCCTGAAGGGAGGACGATTCCGAATCTTCCGTGGATTGTTGGATATCGGCCAAGCGGGCCATGAGACGATTTTTCCGGTGAAAAATATTCCCGAACGTGTCGTCATTCCATTGACTAAGTTTAGCCGAAAGATGTTGAATCGCTCTACAAAAGTCTGAGGGAGAGTGGGCCCAGTGCGTAGTCACTACATGTGCGAAATCCGCGTGGGTGAGCCAAGCGGATTGAAAACGAAAAGGACGTCGAATCGGAAGTGGGGGTGAGGATTGGTAAAAGTGAGGAGAAGTGGCTGATGATCCGATTTCAAAAATAACAGGTGGGCTACACGGGTGAAAGGAAAGGCGACATGCTAAGAAGTGGAGCAAAAGGCGCAATCTAATCGGGCCCGAATCTGGCTGTGCACCGCCACGTGAAGCGAGGGCCAATAAACTCTATTTCCTGAAAGTTACAGAGATGCACGCAGTTGCGAAAGTGAGGGTTGATAATAGGTTGGAGACGAGTTTAAGAAGGAAGGTCGGAACTATCAACCCATTTGAGTTTTGGACGTGCTTGTTCAATTAATTCGAAGGCACGTCGTGAAATTCCAAAGCAAGTCAGGTTGCCAGTACACTTGTTGGTGTAAAGAGTAAAGACCCTGGCCCTGAGCAACTTACAAATGAGGAAAAGATGATAAAACAAAAGCTTATCTTGTTTGACCATTGGTCCCACCCAAACTGAAAAGAAGTGGAAAATAAATAATCACATGGAAATGGGATTTGCATAGTATACTATACTATACAAACTCTCCAATCATGAGCCTAAGTCCAAAGAATCTGTCTTCTGCACGCAGAGTTTCAATTGCAGTGGAAAAACACTAGAGATTAGAGAAAAACTCTCTGACTCCTCTCCCTGTCTCTGGGTTTTCCTTGTAACTAATTGTCTTGTATGTTTCGATCTTTACCAACTCTCGGACATCTCCAATTCCAATTCACCCATTCCTTGTCTCCGGATTTCCATACTTTGGTTACTTCTAGGGTTTTCGCCATATCAGAATTTGCACCAGATCGCACCTTCATTTCTTATGATTCTTTATTCAGTTTGATACTCTCTGGTTTTGTCGGAAAATGGTTGCGGGGGCTCAAGTTGTGTGTGAGGAATTGAAGAACTAAGATTTGGGAATTATTATGGAGATTGATACGGTGGGTGGAAATGATACTTATTTAGACCCTCAACTTTTGGAGCTTCCTGAAGTTTCTCCTTTTGCCCTCAAAGCCAGCCCTCAACTCGCTGAGGACTTGTTCTCTCAATGGCTTTCACTTCCAGACACTATCGCACAGGTGTTTTCAACAAATATAAATTCTTCCCACATCTATTGACTTGTACAGCATTGTGGAATACTTAATTAGCTTTTTTTCTTGGTTGGTGAAACAGATTTCACTTGGCTCTAATCCATGTTTTGGATTGGATTCAATTTTTTTAAACTAAAATTTCCTGTTCTGGACTATTTGTGGAATTTATTTATCTTGTTTGGTGTTTCTTACTGTTGACACGAGTGCAGGTGAAATCATTAATTGATGCCGCGAAATCTGGCAACCCGATTAATGTTCTTGGCGTCTCAGCTAATGCTAGTGCCAGTGTAGGCAATTCGTTACCCTCCTTGTTTCCTACTGGCAATGTCCCTCCACTTTCACCCAGAAGTTCTTCTGGTTCTCCACGCACTTCTAAGCATAAAACTAGTCCTTCATCGGGTTCTCCATTAAAATTGGTTAGCGAGCCAGTGCGAGAAGTTATACCTCAGGTTTCAATTTGTCGTGACAACTTCTGTTTCTAGATGTTTACATAATCAGAATTAACTTCTTTAAAGTACAAATTCTCATTTTGCTTATGTCATCTCAACGTATCGTTTGCCTGTAGTTCTATTTTCAAACTCTCATTTTGCTTATGTCATCTCAACGTATCATTTGCCTGTAGTTCTATTTTCAAAATGGCCCTCCACCAACAACTGAACTAAAGGAACAGTATCTTTCTAAAATTGATCAGCTTTTTGATGATCATCCAGATGGGCTGCAACTAGATGGTTAGAACCATAAATTGTTTTCTCATTTCTTTCTTCCCACAGTCAATTAAGTTGCCTTCAATTTCTTGAAGTTCCTTCTGTCTCACCCTATATATACATATATTATCGTTTTGCAGATTTCAGATCTGTAGTAAAGGAAGTATGCAAGCTACCATCCTTCTTCACCGCTGCGCTTTTTAGGAAATTAGATGCTGGCTTTACTGGCACCATCACCAAGTAGGCATTTGTATTCCCTTTCCTAATACTTATGCGCAGATGATAGGCATTGGCCATAGGCACTTTAATGAACTTCTATGTTGGATGACATTTTTTGTTCTTTTATTTATAGTTTCCCAGGTTCTCATTTGTGTTGTTTATTTTTAGGGATGTGTTTGTTAAATATTGGATGGATGGGAATATGCTGACGATGGATATAGCTACCCAAATCTTCAATATTTTAAAGCAGCCAGGTTGCAAATATCTTACTCAGGTTTGTCTTGTAATCTCTGTATATTCTGTGGTTTATTGTTGTGTGTCTGACTTTTTGCTTAGTGATTGATATTTGCTGTATCGAAAAGGTAAGCTGGGTATTATTTTCATTCTTTAACTCGTTGGCCATGTACAGGCGGACTTCAAGCTTGTTCTGAAAGACCTTTTAGCAACCCATCCAGGATTGGAATTCTTACATAATACGCCTGAATTTCAAGAGAGATATGGTATGTACATATCAGGTGGTTAAATAGTTTTGGTTTACTGCTAGTCTCTAAGGCATGATTGCTAAGAATAGACTATACATGATTAGAAGTTTCTGGCCCACATTTTAATTACAAATGATTGCAACTTCCAAGCCCCTACCTTTGTTTCTTTAGGTGTCTTATAGTCTTCTTTCTCTTTGCCAATATAATATCCAAAACAAGGACCCAATATCTGTAGCTGATTCAGTGACAGCATTATTCACCATGTACCTGTGTTTTACCTTAACCAGATAATTATGTCACTTGTGATAATGGACAAGTCTTTACTTGTGATAATGGACAAGTCTTTCTCTACAATATAAACAATCAAATAAGCAAAATATATCTCTGCTGTTAGATTTGGATAGTGGGGGCTTCCAGACAGAATAAGAGTTCTTTGGGCTATGAGACATGATCATGTGTTTGCTACTGTGTTTAATTTTGTGCTTTTATATGGTGGATTGTTAAATGTAAATTGAAGTAAATAACAAACATGAGTTTGTTTATGAGTTGAAAAGTTGACTGACGTATGTTTAGCTGAAACGTATATTATGTGTAGAATCATACATACGTGTGTGGTGTATGTAAATCTATTTATTTCCATCTTAGAAGAAAAAATCATATTCATCTTCAATGAAGTTGTTGATTGATCTCTTAGTAATTGTGAAATTTAAATGAACGTATATTATAGCAACAGTACTCTTGCTCGAGTCTCCTGTGAATCTGGGCTATTCCTTTTTAGATCTATGAAGGCAAGTATTAATAATTGATAGAAAATTGAGAAAATTTACTCATTCCCATGAACAATTACAAGTCTCGTCTTCAACACCATTTGCTGAACCTATGTTTTTCCATTTTCATGTAATTGACAGTTTTCTAATGTAGTTTTAGTTGAAGCCAGTTGGGCTGAAACAGAAATTCTTTCCACTGCATGATTGGATAGGCACTTAGTGAGTGAATAGTTACATTAGTACTCACAAAATGATTAAACCTTTATTAGAGAAGATGCGTCTACTATGAGTTCTATCCCTATTATAAAATTACTTATACTTTTAATTGTTATTCCTTCACTGATTTCTGTTAGTGACTTTGATCTGTAATTCCTATCTTCATCACCCAGCTGAAACTGTCGTGTACAGAATATTTTTCTACGTCAATAGATGTGGAAATGGTCATCTTACTCTAAGGGAGCTAAAACGAGGCAATCTCATTGCTGCCATGCAACATGTGGATAAGGAAGATGACATAAATAAAGTTGTGAGGTCGGAGCAGTAATGTATTCTTTTGCATGGCCATTGTTTTGAAATTCAACTGTATGACAACTAGTATCTTATAACTGTTATATTCTTTTGCTCGTTTCAGATTCTTCTCTTATGAACATTTTTATGTGATATACTGCAAGTTCTGGGAGGTGGATACGGACCATGATTTCTTGATAGACAGAGAGAATCTTATTAGATATGGTAATAATGCGCTTACTTACAGGATAGTTGAAAGAATATTTTCACAGGTCAGTTTTATCATGCATTGCATTATTGTCTCCTGTTTAAATAAAATTGAGTTACTTTAAGTTAGGAGGCATGCTTGTCTTCATTCCTAAAGTAAGTTTTGACTTTTATTTGGGTATTAGATACCAAGGAAATTTACTAGCACTGTTGAAGGAAAGATGAACTATGAAGATTTTGTTTACTTCATACTCTCAGAGGAGGACAAATCATCTGATCCTAGTCTAGAGTTTTGGTATGCTTTCATTTCTTTGTTTAGTTTGCAATGTTTTAATTTGTGGACAAAAGTTTTACACAGCACTAAACTATGGAACCTCACATAATTCAGTGTAATTTGAGTCATGAAATAATTGCTTGTCTATTTAGCCAAAAACAGATAAATCGATGCAGCTTAATCTATTTAGTTGAGGATATTTGAACTGTCTAGTACATCCCTTGCATGAGGAAACTGCAATCTCTTAACTTAGTTTACCCAGGACTTGATGCCCTTACATGATAGGCTGTGTTAGGCATGCTCTTTTATCTAAATAAAACCAAAAACAAAGAGTTATGTAGCTGACAGAATAAAGGATGAACCATGAGAGCAAGAACGGTTCTACTTTGTCAATCTTTTTTAATGAAGTCTGGAAGCTCTGGTTACTGTATTTATTGGTTCTACTTCCCTCACATCCACCTTCCCTAGATAATTTATTTCTTAGCATGGTCCACAGATAAGCTGTATCATTTGGATGTTTCTCCAATTTCTGAAATCATTTCAAATTCTTTCATCTGGGCACTTACTATTTAGGAATTAATATTCCAGGTTCAAGTGCATTGATTTGGATGGAAATGGTATAATAACACCCAATGAAATGCAATTCTTTTATGAGGAGCAGCTGCATCGAATGGAATGCATGGCCCAGGAGCCTGTGCTTTTCGAAGATATCTTGTGCCAAATAGTAGACATGATTTCCCCAGAGGTCAAACTTTATAACCTCTTACAATCTAGGTTTTTCTCCTTATTGTCATATTTTCCTTGACACAGTTATATTTGCAGCGAGAAGGTTGTATTACCCTGCGTGACTTGAAAAGAAGCAAACTTTCAGGAAACGTTTTCAATATACTTTTCAATCTCAATAAGTTCATGGCATTTGAAAGCCGTGATCCATATCTTATTCGCCAAGTACAGTAAAACAATTTGCTAATGTTTCATTTATCCTTTTGGCATCGCACCATAACCAGGCTAAGAACTGATTTCCATGTTTTGGTATGAGCAGGAACGTGAGGATCCATCATTGACTGAATGGGATCGCTTTGCTCACAGAGAGTACATCAGGCTCTCAATGGAAGAAGATGTTGAGGATGTTTCAGATGGAAGTGCTGAAGTTTGGGAGGAATCATTTGAGGCTCCTTTTTAAGTCAGTGAGGTAATTTTAATTGGAGGACAAGACATGAATTGCACTTTCTTATAAGGAGTTGTTTTAAATACTGAGAAGTGCTTTACTGTCAGTTGAATGTCACTCTTATATACATTACCGTGTTTGGTTGTGGGAGTGGTGATACATGATTTATGGTGGAATATTTTCGACTTGCTTCATATGTAGGGAATTTCTTTTGGAATTTTTATCATCTCCCTGATTTTTCAAGAAGGGAAGAAGTGCTTTGTTTGTTGCAGCTGGATGTTTCAATTGCCAACTTCTGAATAAAATGTATTTTAGACTTATCATTTCTTTGCCAATTCTGCATAGATGCATTTCACTCTTTAATATTTATCCTTTAGTTATGGGATTGTACCTCATTGTTGTATTCTGTCCGTTCCTGATGAGTATTTGTGGATCTGCAGCAGCAAGTAAAATATCCCTATCTGCTTTCATTGTATTCGACAGATGCAAATACCTTTTCCTGATCAACTATCTCAGTCGAACCATACAATATCTGCACAGCGGGGATGCTTTGAAGCTTTGTCATGACTGAAGTGCATATTGATATGGTGGGCTACACGATGGCCTTTACGAAATTGATTATGCTGCACTTCAAAGAGTTATAAGGTGACAATTTCAGGAATGCTGGATGGTCCTGTTGGTAGGAGAGATGTCTTCTATCTGGTGATTGATAATCTCGCAGGTAAAAGAAAAAAAAAAGAAAAGAAGGTTAATACGGTTATTCTGCTTCCAGTATATGAACTACATTTGAGGTTGATTTGTCTTGTTCTTCAAATGTCTATGGGAAGGGGTTCTGATTGAGTTTCTTGTTCTTGTGTTCTTCATGGAAAGGGACTCTGGTGTGCTTGACATGTAAAAGCTTGTAATGGCTTTAATTTGTCAGCCTGGACGCTCTTCTTGATCCACCTGACTACAGAGTTTTTCTACACTGCTGCTATGTTTTCTCATTGGACCATGAAAATAATAATAAAAAAATGTATTCTTGGTGAAAGTCGGAAATCCAACGCCTGACCCTTTTGAGTTATTCTTTTCTATTTTTTCTGTATTAGGAAAAGGCGTATTTTCCTGAATATTTGAGTAGCTGAAGTTCTTGAGTGAGACACAAGAATTTTAGTAAATTTGGAATATATAAACAAATCTCAAATAGCTCTTTATTAAGTAAGGGTAAATTGGCGTACTATTAGATATTTACAAACTTTGCACTTTAGTGAAATTTTAACCATTGAATGATGACAATGTGGATGATTGGAATAGATAAACATAGCAGGATAGTTTTAAATAAACGCTATTAATTATAATGATTATTGTTATAAATAAGTATTAACTATTTTAATGGAAATTAGATTCTCAGAAATGGAAGCATACGATTTATATTTCTGTTTCTTCTTCGTGCAATTGGGTGGTTTCTTGTAAAGATATTATGGTAAATATTTCAAATAGTTTTAAATTACTGGTTCAAATTGCTTAATAAGCATTGGAAGTAACATCAAACGTGTTTTGTTTCACATTGAAATTGCAAAGGGGACTGTAGTATCAATAATAAAATAGTACTTATGAAACACTTTTACGATGATTAGGATCTCCACCTCAAACTTAATCGTTGTTTGGATATCTAACGAGAACACAATGATTTGTAGAGAAATAAAACAAATCAACATTATAAGTGCCTTTTAAATAGTGCAAAATGCCATCTTATTTCACTTTTCTTAAAACTCACTTCATGCCGTGGACAGCCTTATAACCTTGTGGAAGGGCAGGGACGTAGCTACACGGGGCCTAGTAGTTGTGGGAGAATAATAACTCGTAGTTGCTTTAATATCCTCATGCATAGTCACCACCATTTAGGATTTTAGACACCTTCTGAGTTTAAAATGTGTAAGGAAGTAAAATGTACCATTTGTCCGTCATTACCAACTTCATCATCCAGATTTACCTCATAATTTTGTAAACGTATTGGCTGTTAATGACATCGTCGAGACAAATATGAATTTTAGGCAGAACTCGATGAGGTTTCTCTATTTGCCTTAAGCAATGCTACTTTTCCTTGAAGAAGAGAAATGACATGTTTTTTAGGACAATTGCTTTCTTCATGACGGGATTAAATAGCTTGTACCTTCCATGCATGTAACTAACGAAGATAACTTCACTACTCAATCGCCTATCTATACTAGAACATAAGCATAAGCAATTGCACCAAACACCTTCAGATGCTTTACATTTGGCTTAACGCCACTCTAACTTCCACGAGAGTGAGATTTGAGATTTTCTTTATTGGAAGAAGATCTATTCAAAATATAAATAGAATATGAGACAACTTCACAACAAAAGGAATTTAGTATTTGCTTGGCCTTTAGCATGCCTCTCGCCATATTCAAAATTATCCTATGTGTAAGGAAAAGTGACTAAATGAGTATCCCTTCATCTTTCACAAAACCCTTAAAGGTTGCTGAAGGTATATTCAACTCCACCATTAGTACGCAATTCCTTAATAAGATAGTTACTTTGTTATTCATTATGTATCTTGAACTTCTTAAAGCAATAAAACAACTTCAGATTTTCTTGTAAGACATTTTTGTCCTTAGGGACGTGTCTCATCAAGTTGGACAACATTAGTTGCAATTTTGGTCTTTAAATAAATTATAGGTTAAATTGCGTCATTTGATCCAGATAAAGATAATAAAGTGGCTCAATAAATGATCTAGATTGATGGGTCGAAGTCTGGGTAAAAAATGGATCCCGATTAGTGTAGACCGGGTCCATATCGGCCTTATGATAGGGAAGCCCGATATAGAAGCAATATAAATGTTAAGGTCTCCTGCAGTTAGTCATATGTTATTCATGAGCATAAGGAATTCCTGACTCGTTAGGGAAGCTCGTGTTTTGAGAAAACTGTAGAAAGACCTAGCCCATGAGTTGGTGAGCACTTTCCACTAAAGGTCCTGGGAGATTCGGAGACGTTTGGAACTCAGAATTGGCATCGGAATCAGAGATGGAACCGAAATCCAGGTATTCCGCATTACCTTCGTTTTTAATCTTTTCATGTAGATCTGGGGTACGTAATAAGGCTCCCGCTACGTACTAACATGTGGCATCAGAGCGGTTAAGTGATCGGATTGTCGGAAACGAAGGTTTTTCAGTTTTTCATCTCATTTGGTTTTCCTTGATTTTTGACTCGTTTTTCAGTTTTTTAACGTATATAATTACTTAAAAGTGGTATATATAAGGTTAGCTACGAAAAACAGGTCGAAAACAGTCCGAACGGAGCCAAAAATGGCCTCCCAGGATGCTAAAAATCGTCTCCAGCATCGAAGGAGCGGGCACACGCGCCCGACGTCACCGTAGCGCACTGGAGCGTGCGCGTAAGGATCGCGTGTGTGGCGCACGAGCCAATCCGGGTGCCCCACGTCTCTCCAGAGGGCGAGCAACCCGCATCATGCGTGCAGTGCATCTGTGACTCGCGGCTCGCGCACCGACCCGCGTGGAACGGCGGGCGCGTGCATGACACGAGCCCATCCGGACTGTCCACGCGGCGGACACGTGTCGGCGCGTGTACAGCACGCGCCCCTAGTGTCCAGGTGTCCTGGGTGTGCTGACGCATGTGACGCACGCGCCTGACGCTTGAGATACGCGTCTGGTAGTGTGCATGCTGGAAGCACGCGCGCCATTCCGGCACACGCACCGACATCAGCGATGACATCGACGGCTGACGTCAGTACGGATTTTCTATAGTATTTAAATTAAAAAAACCCCAAATATTCCAGATTTCCCGTCAGATACCCCGGGGTGTTTAGGGTCAGTTTCAGGGTCCGGGAAATTTATAAAGTAACGTTTTTCTATTTTTCTGGAATTATAACATTACTTA
>JANSVB020000079.1:4100464-4115427 GCA_025504935.2 Erythroxylum haughtii
AGGATTGAGAGATTGATCAAGGAAAGCATTTCTCAATTCTAGATTAAGATGATCTGGAACATGTACTGACAATCACAAGGGTAAGTTGACAAATAAGGACAATGGGGTCAACTCATACTACTAACTTGTTGAGTTTGATACATAAAGATTTCGGTAGACCTCATACAATTACATTATGCAATTATAAAAGTATTCTGACAATTCTTGGTGATCGTTTCCATCAAAGTCATGTGTTCTTGCTTAAAGTCTAAAGGTTGAGAACCAGTTGGAAAAATTCATCAAGAGAGACAGATTTGACCGTGGAGGAGAATATCATGGCAAACATGATGTTTCAAGACTTTAAAAGGTCTGGTTGCCAGATATATGAAGTCAGTTAGAATAGTGACTTAGTTCATTATTCCAAGTAGCTCTGAGCAAAATGGTGTGTTGTCGAAAGGTATAGCTTCACCCTAAAGGACTTAAAGAAGTCAATGTAGACCAGGACTAATCTACCTATCTAGAAGTTGAAAAACTCAGCCTTGCGCACAATTGTGTAAAGGGCTGCCCTACTGAGATGGGATAATCCTTTTAAAGAAAGATTGCATATTCGTTTCCTTCATTGCTATTTAGTGAAATATCTCAACCACTTAGGGCTACAGATTTTACTGTAGATAAGGAGGGACCAGAATAGTGGAATCACAAACAGCCAAGTTTCTAGAATACCATGTTTATGATGGTGGGTCTTTTGACCTTTCGGATGATAGTTATGTTTGCTCCGTGTACATTCGTACAATTTGAAGTATTATGATAGTATGTTAAAGATGATCATCGTTTTTCTCAGTATTGCGTGTCATCATACATTATCATAGTACATATGAAAGTCTTAAGATTTGTGTCAATCTTAAGCATTTGAAGGTTATTAGGCATATATACAGATTGACCTTGTGCCTATGTCATTTAGACGCATATAGTTTAACATAGATATCTATAAAGTTTTACATGACATAGGGGGATATAAGTTTTTAATCCCATAAAGGTTCTCTAATGCAGTTTAGCATTCAGTTAGAGAACATAAAGGTTTTCTCTAATGTTGTTTAGCATTTGGTGGGAGAAAACAGGATTTCTCTAATGCAGTTTAGCATATGCGGTTTAGCATAAGTTGGAGAAATTGAGACCTATATACGAAGATGATATAATTTAGATCATAAAGGTATCATCGTAGTTTGTCACACTTCATTTTTCAATTCATGTTAGTGAGGTATTAGGAATTTGTGATTGTATTAGATCTATGTCACACAGGACATATGCATCTAATGCTTTTTGGTATCGAAAGCCTTGCGGGACAAAATGATGGACTTTCATTATCTTTGGATCAAATGTTTTGATTTTAAATCTTAGTCGACTAATACAGTAGCGTGGCTTAATCGAGTTTTTAAATTGTTTTTAAACTAGAGTCTACTGCAATTAATGCTTGTCCAAATGGGAGATTGTAATACATTTTTAGGGACAATTTTGTCCATGTCTCATAAAGTTGGGCAACATTAATTGCAATTTTGGTTTTTAAATAAATTATCGGTTAAGTTGCGCCATTGGATCCAGATAAAGATAATAAAGTGGTCCAATAAATGATCTAGATTGATGGATCGAAGTCCGAGTAGAAAATGGGTCCCAATTAGTGTAGACCGAGTTCATATCAGTCTTGTGATGAGGAAGCTCGATATGAAAGCTATATAAAGGTTATGGTCTCCTATAATTACTCATATATCATTCACGAGTATAAGGAATTCTTGACTCGTTAGGAAAGCTCGTGTTTTGAAGAAACCGTAAAAAGGGCCTAACTCGTGAATCGATGAGTACTTTCCACTAAAGGTCCCAGGAGATTCGCAGACGTTTGGAGCTCAAAATCGGTATCAGAATCAAAGATGGAACCGAAATCCAAATATTCCGTATTACCTCCGTTTTTAATCCTTTCATGTAGATTCAAGATACGTAATAAAGCTCACACTACGTATTACATTTCGTTGCAAAAGATAAACCCATATTTTACAAGTAAAATCATCAACAAAAGTTAAAAAGTATCTATTATTACCATTTAACATATATAGGAGCGAATAAACTTAAGTGGTTGAGATGCTCTGATCATGCTTAAGCTCATCTTTCTACTCTTGGAATTCCAAAATTCCCTCCAACTTTCTAAACCTTTTTCCTTGTCATGCTTGCCTATAGGCTCGCAAAATGTCGAATACTTCATCAATATTCATTGAGGATATATGTTGAGATGCTCCGATCACCACTTAAGGTTATCTTTCTACTCGAATCACCTTTGATGGAGAATTGAGCTTACAAAGTTTGCTTCATTGACTTCTTAACTTCTCTCTCATTCATGTGTTACTCATAGGCTTACAAAATGCCAATACCTCATCAAAATTCATTGAGGATAGACTGAGTTTCTTAAATCGCCACCACAATACATTCAAATTCACGCATTAACAATTTTAAAATTTCATCAGCTGTATCTTATGCTTTGTACTCAATTATATTTTTATTTGATTTGTCAAACAAGAATATCACTTACATAATTGACCAGTGTCTCAAGGTCTCTATTTAATAAATAGGAAGGCAAAAGTGGAGAAGCAACAAACATAATATAGAGTGCAACAAGAGAACAAGAACAAAGAATTCTGAAAAATTGGAACAATATGGCAGGACACTTGGATATTTATTTATAGACAAAAATACAACACACTTCCTAAGGGAGAATACTAACAAACTTAGAATAGGCAAACATGGCAGAACAATCCTAATAAACTTGAAATAGATAAACATTATTAATGCTAATAGCTATTGAAATAAAATTATACTAACAAACATTGACTATTTCAACAAAAAATTTAGAAAGAATCAGAATTAATATGAACAGGACTACTTTTTAATAGGTTACAGTAAAAATAATCCCAAGGATAAACGCATCAACTCTGCCTGGCTTTGTGATGCAATCTTTCTCGCACTCAAATGTTTATAGGATCAGGGTCGAAAATGTGAGATATGAACCAATAATGGATATACTATAAAAGTTCAATTAGTTCTCCAGCAAAGCATCCAAACCAAGGAATGTAAACTAAATGTCAACCACAAACATTCTGACCTCGTTCATATACGCAATCCTCTCTCACTAAAGGAAGTTTTAATGAGAACCAAAATTTACCCATTAATATTGAAGACAATGCAATCGGCACATAAAAATGTCTGTAATCATTAATGCGTTTCATGAATGTTCAAAGATCAATGAAGACCGGCTGAGGGACACCACCAAAAAGAATAGATTTGAAATACAATTGAATCTGGCTTTCACGAAAAAGGCCGAATTTAAGTAGTCTCCTTTTTGAGTTTTGCGAGCTCCTGCCTTATGATTCCTCCTCTCTGCAAAATAAGCATTTAAAATACATGTTAAACTTGGATATCTACAACGTTCATCAAGTTGCGTTCAGAGATGACACTCCACATTATAATATTTTTGCAAAGATAATGAAACATGTATGCTTTCCTCTAGAGGCTCAATTTTATATGCAATGCACGTGGGAGTAGCAAGCAAATGGAAAAGAAAGTCAAATCGGGTTCTCTCGTTCAAAGCCTGAGCTAAAGCGCCCGATGAGGAGACGTTAACAAGATGGTATCTTGGGCACTGTTCATTGAAAGTACAGCATAAATGCTACATAGAGGCAAAGTTTAAATTTTGAAACATCTACTGTGACAATTGACCAGTTGATTATAAAATTTTTATTTTAGAAAAACTCCAGAGTTTGTTGGAAGTCAGACATGAAGCAAATTATTAAGAAAAGATTTAGATATGCTCGTGCATGGAGATGGGTTAAAACAACACAGCCTGGGGGTCTTGACCTGCAAAGCACTGTAGTTGAACCCAATTCTCAGGTACAATGCATGTGCGTAGTTCAGATTTTTTTTTTTTTTGCCAGATATACACAGCTCATTCTCAATTACAAGAATATGAAAATTCTTCTAACCTTGATCTTTGCCAGCATGAGCTTGAACCTATCGAAATCATTAAGAGAAGCCCTTCTTTTCCGTACAATGAGCTTCCTTCCCCATGAACTATTCTCCCACTTGTTCTTGACATCTAAAAAAGATTGTAACCAAAAGTTTAGGCAAAAACATATCAGATAGGAAATACAGTTTAACAGCTTGAAACAAACCAGCTTTCTCCATAGCTTCAACCAGAGTCTTCTTCTTTGCAACCCTCTTGATGTCTATCTTAATATCAGTAAGTGAGAGCCTCTTCAAGTTCATTTGACTCCTAACCATATCAGGAGCATCAACAAGGGCCTGTAACAAAGAAAGAAAGAGATACGTGTATTAATGTACAGCCTGCTTACCCACCAACGTGTATTAGAAAAGTTAAGAAACAAGCCATAAACATTTTAAAGAGCCACCAAATATGAGATCTACAGAAAGTAACTTAACCACAAAGTCTAATAATATTAGACCAACAAATACAACCCAACAATGATCATCATGAAAAGGAATGGGGTTAACCCACGAGAACAAATGATTTAAGAAAAGCTGGCTCTATCATCTTTCCAATCTCTCGTTAAAAGGGGAACAATGAAAATACAAAAGATAATAACCATATTGCGAGCTAATTGCCAAACTTACTAAATGAAACACATAAATCTACACGTACACAAACAATTTCTGACGCACAAACTACATTCATTAAAAAGGTCATCAATTCAAGCTTCCAAAGATGAATCCAATAGTTATGTGAGAGAGAGTGAGTAAATACCCTGTTTTGGTCGACAACATCGACAATGACAACAAGCTTGCCATAGTCCTTGCCATAGTTGACGAGGGCAACTCTGCCAATCTCCACGTACCTCTTGAAGGGCTGCACCATTGAACCGCATAACAACAATATTACTCTATCTTTCTTGTACTTTGCTTGTTAACTTCAAAATCATTAAATTGAAAAACGAAAAGACACGGTCTTTTTCTATACCCGAAGTTCTAATTAGTAGTAGTACTAATACGCGAAGAAGTAATCAAGATCAAAAGATTCTATTGCCATCAAACGTCAAATATAGACAGAAAGAAAGGACTGTCTCACCATTGTTGGGAGACCTGCTGTAAAGTGAAGAGGGAGATTGAGATATGAACAGCCGCGCTAGGGCTTCACGTCGATGTGTTTTAAGTTTTAAAAACAAAATTAGGGCATTTTTCCCCCAGGCTTTTATGACGTGTCACTTTTCTGTTGGTGGCAACTTAGAGCACATCATACATTGTTAAGAAAAGTTTATTCTGAAGTGAAAAATGCCAAATTGGTTGTCCAAATGAGGGCTTCGCCTTGGTAGTGTTAGATTTGTTATAATAAATAAAAAGAAAGGTAGTTCCTTTATTTTTCTGCCAAAAACAGAACAATATATTGACAACTCAATTCTCCAACTCAATATGATTTGGTTGTTGGTATATAAACAATTGCTGTTCCAAATATATATGAAATCACTTAATTTGAGTTGTTAAATTTATTCTTTTGACCACGACAAAGATTAATCATGATCTTGTAGCACTTTGAATGCATGCTAGATTAAATGACATCTTAGTTAACACTTATACACTATAATCACGGACATTAACATATATTAGGATATGCAGATCATGCAAAGTAAAAAAGCCAAACTGTTTACTATGCAGATTGGAGGACCAATTTAGTTTGAACATATAAGAGCAAACCTAATTTCATGTTTGAGTTTTGTTACATTAAGTTATACTGCGTTTTTAACGTTTTAGTTTTAGTTTATATAGGATTTTGTCTAATGGATTGGACGGTGGATCTTCAAACTCAACTGGAACAGGTGGTAGTGAAAAGCAACATGTTGAGGAGGTTTTGTGTCAATGTGGAAGTCAAAGCGGTCTGGGACCAATGAAAATGGAACGATGCTCTTGCGTCCAATGCAAATTGCAAAATCGAAAGGACAAAATTCATGCTTTAGAAGCTGCTCTCCAAATGGAATGCACTCGGCCACTTTTGGTGGTACCACTTAAGCTGCCACAACACCTCAACCTCACACGAACCCGGTTAATTAGGACAACGCAAAGGGACGTCTCCAAACCATTTCCAGACAGATGCCCTTCATACCTTTGCCATTTCTCTCGCTTTTTGCAGCCTTTGCGTCGTTGTTCTTTTTGCAAATCAAAGGAATTCACGTTTTGAAATTTAACCTCAATGGAGTAATTTAGTATTAAGAACCAACAATCACGACTATTTTATGTCATTATCAGGCAGTTTTACTGTGAGGTGAGTTTGAACATCTTTGCTTGTCTGTCTGTTTATGTACAATTCCTGTGAAAACTGGCAAGTTCAAATATTTTTACATGAGATCTTAATTTGGATGGCAATTTAAAACTTGGGTTTTCAAAAAGCCTTAATCTTTGCTAGAAATCCAGTGAAATGTTTCCTTGAACATGGGTAAGTTCTATCTGAATCCAGCCTGTACGTGTTTGGTATAATCCGAGTCATCGTTTGAAATGTATAGGTGTAATGATGGTCACAATATGTATAAGATTGCGTATGGATTTTGGGTTCGGCTATGTGTTTGTGGTGGCAGTGAATAAGTGATTAATTTGGGATATGATTGCATGCTGTTGGGAATTGGCAGGGAATCTTATGGCGAAAGGAAGAGATGATGACTTCGGGGCTTTCTATCCCGTTAGACCCGAATGCGAGTCCAACCTTCCTAAGACCCGTTTCAAGCCACGGGTACGCTTTCATTTCTCGATTCTATTTCATTTGATTCATTGCCGATTTGTTCTAGGCTTGAACACTCAAAAAGCTATGGATTGCTAGATTATATTATCGTCTTGCATCTTTAAATAGTTTTAGTTGCTTCGGATACGTGATTAGAATTTTCACAGGCTGGTAAAACTCTTAGCGCGAGAAGGTGGCATGCTGCATTCTCTGATGATGGTCATCTGGACATGGCAAAAGTACTCAGGAGGATCCAAAGAGGAGTATGGCCCTTTTTCCCCACTTTTTCTTTTTCTTGTATGGTTACTAGTTTATCAAGCTAACATAGCCCCAATGCATGCCACTATCGTCATCACTTGAATTTCCATCCATTTTCTCTTTTAATATTCAGTTACTCTTTTCATGTGCTTTCTTTTTTCATCGACTTGCCATCCTTAATCGTCTGCAAGAACGAGGAATACCACATTTTCTTCTCCATCATCTCCTTGTGGTTGGTATCTGTGAACAATGAAAAAACTATTGTTCTGTTGTTTTTTCATGTTAGGGTGTTCATCCAGCAATTAAAGGAGCAGTTTGGGAGTTTTTACTAGGATGTTTTGATCCTAATAGCACATTTGATGAAAGGAATCAACTCAGGCAGGAAAGGAGGTAATGCTTTCTACACTGTTGCAAGTCAATCGAAGTTTTATGCCAAGAAAAAGAGAAGGCAGTGCATTTTATACTAGTTTTTGTGAATGCTGTTTCTTATTTAATTTTGATTAAACCTTATCAAAAACCTTAAGAGTCAGTAGTGTTGCAATTCCTGTTTTCTTAATACATTCACGCAAGTTTCATATTATCTGTAGCCTAAGAGCACGGTAAAAATACTTTTGAGCTGTTAGATGAGCTCTAATTCCTTTTTTCTAAAAGCATTTTGTACTTTGAAACCAAATAACATAATTATCCTTTCTGGAGAAAGCAACTTAATTACATATTTGTTTGCCTATCCGTCTGATTCAGCTTATTAGACCTAGCATTTGAGTGAGACCTGTATACTCCATGCATGGCATTTTTTCAGTCATTATAATTTCTTCAAATTGATTGATATCATGATTCTATTTGCTGAAAACTAGCTGTTTCTGATTCTTCTCTTCTCCAATCATTTCTAAATTGAAAAGAGTTGTCTAACTCATCACTTGGCATTTGTTAGAGAGCAATATAGCAGATGGGAACAAGAATGTCAAAACATGGTTCCTATTATTGGTAGTGGAAAGTTTATTACAACGCCTATCATAACAGATGATGGCCAACCAATAATTGATCCATCTACAAATACAGGAGGGCATGTAAGCAGTTCTATTTCAGACAAAAAGGTGATTCAGTGGATGCTTTCCTTGCATCAAATTGGTATGTACGGTTCAAAATCTCACCTAATAAGCCATTTACACCATTTTGCTTGTAGAGTTTTGCAAGTTATCAGTGAGATTCCACATGCATAGCCCCTTGAACAAGAATTCTATAAGTTCCTAAGAGATAATTAAGAATTTTATGAAATTAGAGTCCAGATACAAGCCTTTACATTGACTGCCGACATGTGCCTAAAAATTATTGTTCATCATAGCCTTCTCTTAATTGGCTGTTTTGCTGAAAGGTAGGCGGTAATTTGGTTGCAGGTTTGGATGTTGTACGTACAGATCAAGCTATGGTCTTTTATCAGAATGAAAGTAATCAGGCAAAACTTTGGGATGTTCTTGCAGTTTATTCATGGATGGATAATGACATTAGCTATGTTCAAGGTGAAGTAAAATGCATCATATTTTTTGTCAAATTGAGATATATTTGATGTTTGGGGAGTTATGTTAGATAATTTCTTGAGCAGGAATGAATGATATTTGTTCTCCCATAGTAGTTCTTCTTGAAAATGAAGCAGATGCCTTTTGGTGCTTTGATCGTGCAATGCGAAGACTGGTATGTGTTTTTGTATACCCATGACAAAAGTAAAGTGCTGATCTCAAGCAAGCTACATTTTAGTAAATGTATACTCTTCATACTTTTCACTTCAATGTTTTATGTTCATTACCTACCAAGAAATGTTTCAAGTGGTCAATTGTCTTTGATGATAGATTTCACTCAAATTTGGCAATCAATTTACCTCAATGGTAGGTTGCACAGCACGTGCACTGGCTGGTCAATAGACTTGGTCAGTCATTGAATATGAAGTTGCGTTATTCAAATTGAATGTTGATAGATTATCTCTAATTAAAATGAGAACATGTTAATCTTGTTCAGTAGATTAACCCTCTTTATCATGCTTGTGAGACAAACACAGTCTTCTAGCCTTAGCCACTGTTACATTCGCTTTCTTTTGAAGATCTCCTCCTTCTTACCAAAGAGGAGATTTATGACGCCTAATACTGGAACTTCAAAAGTAGTACCTCAGGTTTTTTCTGTTTTCAACTAGAATTTTGATTTCATATTCCAATGTGACTAGGAACCCCAAATTCGCCAACATGTGAAACTTTTTACCATTTCAGTGTTGTGATCTCCATGCTCTTGTCTTGTCTTGGGGGTGTTCTTTGAGAAGTATACCATGGTAGTTTAATTGAAAATTTAAAGTTCTTGAAAGTGTGGAGTTATTTCAGTTTGTAATCCTAAACAACTTGAACATTCTTGGTGATTGCAATTTCTTCTTTTATTTTTGTTTGTTAACAGAGAGAAAACTTCAGGTGTAGCACAAGTTCTATAGGGGTGCAAACTCAGCTCAGTACACTCTCACAAGTAATCAAAACAATTGACCCCAAGCTTCATCAACACCTTGGTAATTCCAGTTCCTAATGTCTTCTTGTTTTGGCTTAATATTGTACTCTTGAGATTGACTAATCAGTCTGTATGTATGCTCTTTTGTATTCATGTGCAATGTCACCTAGTCTTTTCTGTTTTTTTTTTTGTCTTTTTTTCCGAAACAGAGGATCTAGATGGTGGAGAATATTTGTTTGCATTTCGAATGCTGATGGTACTCTTTCGAAGAGAATTCTCCTTTGCGGATTCATTATACCTTTGGGAGGTAAGGAAGCATCATGGCTTTACTAGAATCCCATTAAAAATTTTGCTTTTTGGAATCTTAAGCAATGTGATCAGGTATCCTAAATTTTACAATAGTTGAGCTCAAAATGAGACAGTTAGATAAGACTGATTTCAGCTGATGTGGGCTATGGAGTATAATCCAAACATCTTCTCAATATACGATGAGGCCAATGCTACCGCAGATAAGAGTACACAGCCAGTCATGAGTAGCAAACTGTTAAAGCAATGTGGCAAATTTGAGCAGAAAAATATGAAGACTGGATATACTGACCAAAGCACTGCACTTGCTATTTTTCTTGTTGCTGGTGTTCTTGAGGCTAAGAACAAGCGCATTATAAAGGAGGCCAAGGGTCTGGATGATGTTGTCCAGGTAAAAACATTGTCTTACTCTTCTAATAAATGCATTTAGATTACGTGAAAGAAAATAGATCTTTCCAAACTAGCATTCAATGATGCTCATTTTTTTCCAGATATTAGGCGATATCACCGGAAATCTTGATGCTAAAAAGGTTTGCACTGAGGCTTTGAAGATTCACAAGAAGTATCTTAGCAAGGTGCACACATTTCCTTTTCTGGCTAGTTTCATTCCTATTAAACCGTTTAACACTGCGAAAATAATGGGTTGGAGACTAGGCTGGTTCCCTGGTCCAAACTGCTTCTGAATGTAATCCAGAACAGAAGTGTTTATATATTTCCTTTTTGTGATATGCATCAGCATTTTCTCTTGAGCTATGTCTACTAACCTCCACTTTCTGCTTGCAGGCCAAAAAGTCATAGGCGTCTATTGTTGGAAGACCAACCCACCCAAATAAGTTTTGGCAGCTCCGGATCATTGATGTTAATTAGTTGATAACATATTTATAATTTGATTATTCTGAGTTATATGTTCTTCTCATTATTTCATTATAATGTCTCACCTGTGAAATTACTTATTTGACGTAAATGATTTTGTTAAGAAATGCCTTACCATGAAACTCGACATTCATGAGCAATTATGCTTCAATGATTAAAGTCAAAGTATCTAGTACACAAGACTATTCGCTTTACGAGGGTCTAGGGAGGATCATCGATATCGCTAAATTTGAAATTATAATTGAAGCTTCCGGTTTACTTTCAACTTTTAATCGAACTGTTAGTTGAAATATGGTCAACTTTTGCAAAAAGAAAGCATTTTTCTAAAATGTTACACCAGGTATATGCAGATAAATAACTTATAGAATATAATAAACACATTACATCTATTCGAATGCACTAATGTTGTACATGTCATACTGAATCTAGTATTAGATTTAGTTATAGTATGATGTAATGTTGGTATCAATCAATATTGAATGCTTTTCAAATTATAAAATAGTGCACAAAAATTGTCAAATTACAAAGCAATTTTTCAATATTATGCTATACAGTTTTTACTTTTTAAATTTATTTCTACCGTCTATCACAAAATTATAATAATATAAATTTGTTGTAAAAATTATCTCTCTATTCCTATTACATTATTTTTCACATAATTTTCATATAAACAATAACCATAATTAATTTAACTTTTATCTAAGATAATACAAAGTACTTAAAATGTTACAATTGATTACATCAAAACATCATATAATAAGAATAATATAAGTTTAAAAACATAACAATAAGAGTTCATTCTAAGGATCACAACAAAGCGGAAGTGAAACATGAAATGAAAATACTTACAATTAAAGGTTTTATATTTATATTGCATATATATATCAAATAAATAATAAAATTAAAAGAAAATAAGAAAACAAAAAATGATTTTTACTTTATTAATAAGAAAAGACCACCAACACAAGCTATTAGTTAATACATATAGGTCCTGTTTGGCAATCAGCTGATAGCTGATAACTGATTCTATCAATGAGTGTATGGAGTAAGACTCAAAGGCAACCACTTATGTATGGTTGACTGAAGTGAATGGCCATATTACAAAACTAAAGTCACTAAACTTGTGTTGATAATGATATACCTTTAGAGAACCAATACTATAAACTAATATAATAGGAACTAACATTTTCTTAGACCAAATATGACTTCATTTTTTATTACCTTAACTAATTGTGCAGGTGCCATCATTTTATAAATATATTATGTTAGTTTAGCTAATTATTCCCTTTACAATTCCTTAGCACAACTCATATTAAAAAACTTTATCATCAGATTCCTAAAGTAACTTAATTCCATTTAGGCATTTACTAGCTACCAATATATAAATATCAAAGTTATAACTTTGGGAATAAAGAGGATGGTATCCTTTTCTAAGGCAAGGAGGATGAAGTCCACTTTTATTTCATCATTTTTCATCTTTATAATAACTAAGTACCAAGGAATTGAGTTTTATCTGACCAATATTTCAAGAACTAATTTCTCTCTATGATTTAAGTTTGAGAAATAAAATATAGTTTCTCTATAATACTATTATAGTTTTTGTGGTTTTCTTGATGTTCAATTCAGCTTTTTCAATCTAGTTTATGTTGCAATCTGACGTGCACTATTAAAAACAATCATGTCGATTTATTTATGTTAATAGCCAATCTATAGAGTTTCTTAAAGGCGTCAAGAGCCACCATTTTAATACTTATAGATTTTTTATGAGATCTTGTAAAGAGGAGTAAATAATGAGTGAATGAGAGACTAAATAGTCCTACCTTCTCTTATATTATATCAGGGAAGTACCATTTTCTTATTTTATTTTCTCCTCCCTTTGTTTATTTACATTAAGGGCAATGTACAGATTTAATGACCCAGACTTATTAATCTTGCTATAATTGACTTAACAAGGAGAAAATTTTAAAATGTTTAACTTAGAAAGTATATTGATTTTGATAATTCACTATAAGTTTGACTGCTATTGTGATTTAAAGTGTTTAGGAAAATAAAAATGAGCTTTAATGTTCGAGTTGAGTTTAATTTTCTTCATTAATTTATAGAATAGATATTTGATTTACATCATAATACCTTTTGTACAAATTTGTGCATACATTGAGTTAAATGTGAATTTTAAAGCATTTTATTATCCTATAAAAAGAAGAAAGAAAAGCATGAATAAGTGAGATAAAATAATTTGACCTTCTATCGGTTTCAATCCAAGTAACAGGTTGAAGTTAAAGAGTGGTGTTACTAGTCTTTTAAAATATTGACCCAGATGAGTAACTGGAAGTATTCATGATAAAGTATTTATTTTTACATCAAAAGATTAGGTGACTTTTGAAACAAGTTTTAAATGTTTTTATGTAGTTTAAAGTTAATGTTTTGTTTTTATCTCAGTAAAGGGGATGAACATATTTGAAAGTTGAAGCATCTTTCGTATGTATGATCATTTCATACATTTATTTAAATTTTGTAAATTAAGTTAAACTTTAAGAATTATGAAGAGAATTGAATTGATTTATGATTTGACGTTAAAAAAAAAAACTAGATACCTAAAAATTTGATGAAATTTGTAATTGAATAAGTAGTGGACAATCTTAATCAATATGTTTGAATTAATTGATGCATTTCTATAATTTCCTCCTCATTGAGTTATGAGTAATGAAATTGATTTGCTTGAAGATAAGAAAATATTTAAGTGCGATAGAATTTGATATATGCCAAATAGACTATAATTTTAGTATGATTTTTAGAGGTTATGCTTAAGTTTTGATGTTGTCATAAGATTGTTACTTAAAATGACTTTTATTTTATTTTACGTCTTATTTTAGTCTTTTGATATAGGAGTAAAATTGGAGAGATTTGAGTCAAGGTGAAGCAAGTTTGAAGTTGAGGACTAATAATGTGTTACTAACATGATACTGTGCTGCTCTCCATATTCAAACATACTACGTTCTATTTTTGGGAGAGTTATCTACCTGAATAACATAACAATTGTGTTCTAGCCATGTTTAATGAGGGAATATTATATTTTTCCAACATCTGCGATATCTTACCATGTTCTACCTATGTTTATGAACATGATGGAAACATGGACACATGTCTTTACCTGTATTGATAATGATTTGTTACATAAAATTTCCAAAATGATTTATTAACTAATATGGGATCCTAATATCGTACTGTGGCTAGGCCTTGTTAGGTGGAGATTCTAAGGTTTCATGTTTTAAATCAATTGAAAACAGAAAGGAGAGAATTTTTGAAATGTGTGGAAACACTAAAAAGCAATTAGAAGCTTAAGGAAAGCCTGTTGGATTAAGAAGAAAACAATCTTAGAAAAGATTCGTCAAGGTTTTTTAAGAACTTTCAAGATTCAAGTCATAAGAATTCAAACTTCTTTTTTGTATTCTTTCTTGTTGATTATGGATTTTCTTTTTTTTTTTTTGTTTAAATATGAACTAACTGAGATATAGATCTAGGTGGGATGAATCTTAAAATATTGTGTTTTAAATTGAATCCTTTATGTTAATGAAAGATTCAAGTTTTTTTTAGAATTGTTTATGCTTATTTATTGATTTGAATTGAAGTAACACACGTAAAAGATTCAATATTAGATTCATATATAAGATTGAAGTAATGAAGATAAAAGATCATATTGATAAATTAGGTCAAAATATAAGTAAAAAGGGTTGAGTGGGTTACTAAAGATAGAACTACATGATCCCTTTTATAAAACTTATTAATGCATTCTTAGGAAGTTTTGAAGCAAGAGAATTCCTATAGAAAAGCAATTAAGAATAGAGATTGTATATCTTGACCATTAAAATACAATTGTAATCTTGGAAATACTATAAGTCTAAGAAACTAGAGTTAATTGTTGAACTAAGATAAATTCAAACACAGTAAAGTTTTAGGGGGATCCTTATTTAGATTTTATTCATCAGTTGATTGTTTATTCTTAATTATTACTTTGTTTTTAGTGATTCCACGTTATTATTTTAGTATTTTTAATTAATTTTTACACACAATCATTCACTTATTTAGATTAGATGATAGGAAGATAGATTGTACTAGTAATTTCAATCCTCGTTTACTATTAATTTCAATCCTTGTGTGTTGGACTCCGATTTTTGAGTAAAAATAAGAAATATTCAAAAGTGGATGAGTTGATTGAAAATTAAGTTGAAAATCAAGAACTAAAAAGAAAAAGTGTGAAAATATGAAAAGTTTGACTTTTTGGCCATTAATAGTTGACTTTTGATTTAGG
>JANSVB020000079.1:4116365-4127868 GCA_025504935.2 Erythroxylum haughtii
TTGAGGGAAAGTAATATAAAGTTGGTTTTATACCGTATCTCTGTGTGTTCTTGTTGCCTTTGTTCTTATTGTTCTTTTAAGTATTATTTCTTCGAAGGTGTGCGAGGGAAACACTTCGAGGGTTCAAGAAAGGCTGAGTCTTTGCTTAACGGGTTTGGGCGGGACTGCCGTATAAAGGGTGTGAGCGAGAAACTTCGGTGAAAGTTTAAGTTCCTAGGTTACCTTTGTAACAATAGCCACCATGAAGTATCGATAGGTCGCCTAATCATTACAGGATAGGTTCTCTATACCATAAGTCAAATAATTGAAATCATCCTATTAATTACCTTTATTTTCCAACCACATGGAATCGACTTTTGCTTTCTTCGTAATACTTAAATTGCACACTATCTGTCAAGAAATGGCCTCGTAGATCTTTTATCATTGACCTATAGGCTATCATCATACTTTGACTCTTTGTCTTTGATCTTTCCAAGAGGACATAAAATCAAAATCCTGGTGACTGAAGAAGTCCTCCTACTCTTCTTTTTTCTACAGCGGAAATGGTTTTTTTACTTTTCTTTTTCTTTTGAAAAGAATGAAATTTTATTAACTTTAGCATAAGGTAGTTCAGCATTACAATGACAATCCTTTTTAGTTTTCTTTTCATTTTTCCTTAACCCATATTTTCTACTTTACCTAAAACTTATAAAATTAATTTAATAACTAAGAAACACTATAACCTGTAACATGGACACACTTATAGGTAAATTCCAAATGGCTACTAAAAAAAGGCTTAAGCATTGATTTTCAAAAATTTGAGATCAATTTGACAAAAATTTAAATTCAAAGACTTAAGTATACTTATGTAAAAGTTTGAGAACCAATAAGAGTTTTTCCCCCTTTAATTTATTTGTTTAATATACTTGAACCAAATCTAAATATCTACGTTATATACATGGAGCGGATAAATATTAATAAATAAATATGAAACACTTAAAAAATAAATTAAATACAGCAACTAAAATTAAAAAATATAAAACAATGTTTGAAGGATAAAAAATGTAATAAACGTTTAAAATAAGGACTAAATTTTAAAAAAAATTGTGAGTATACGATTATTATTACTTGTTACTAGTAGATATTATTTTGAATTTTTTAAATTATAAAATAGTTTTTTAATTTTATGAAATTAAAATTTAGTTTATATTAAGATTAAATCAAAAGCATCTTAAATTTTGATTCAATAATTTTATGTATAAAATTAACAAGTAAATATTTTATTTTTAACTTTTTTTTTGAAAGATAGAAGAAGAACTTATATTAATCTAGTAAAAACTACTATATACCATTACAATGAGTAATATGATCTAGCTACAAAATTATATTAGGAACAAAAATCGGTACTACAAAAATTACAGCAACCAACTCCTTCTCATTACTTGACTAAGTGAACTTTGCTTGTAATCGGCAATGAAAATCACTCAAATCCAATTCACAATATGATATGCTGATTAAAGAGTTTCTACTTCAACTCTCAGAAACTTGTTTCACTGATGTAATAAAATGTTGTCTGATTGAGCCACTACTTTTAGTGGTGGAATAATATAATATAATCAAACGAACTGATCTATTCGGAATCCTCGATCGCCGTCCATGGAGAAGTAGAAACAACTGATAATATTTTTATCTTAATTTTCCAGAAGCTTTATTTGAAATGACAACGATACCAAAAATAGCTAGGACACCAGGACCCTCAAAAGTGCCATGTTGTTCGGCACCTGTAGCAATTAACCAGGTTTGGATAGTTAGCAACCACACCCAATATTGCCATAAAACACGAGCATATATATTTTTCATTTCTTCCTCTCCAGATGGTCTTCTCTCTTTTGGCTTTCAAATCCAACTCAATCCACGAGCATATATATTTTTCATTTCTTCCTCTCCACATGGACTTCTCTCTTTTGGCTTTCAAATCCAAGTTTGAACATAATTAACGTCTTCATCATGTGGGGTTCGTGCGACTTCTTCCAATTAAAATATTTTGATTAATTTTCTCCCCTCCCTGCCGATGTGGTTCATTGTTTTATGATTCGTTTCAGATTCTAAAGCTCAAATTCGTGGGATCCGATTCAGGGAGAGGAATCAGGAGAAGAGCAATAATTCGTCGGAGAGCGAGCCAAATATGTCAAACAATAAGATGAAGGGCCTTCTGAAAGGCCTGAGATACATTTCTCAAATATTCGGTATTTTTTTTTCTTTTTTCAGTAATTTGGAGAGGTTCCTTTCATTTGTTCAGAAGTAGTAAGAAACACGCGGGATATAGAAATAGATAATTAGTGTCAAATTAATGTCCAATACTGTTACGTTACGGTGATGCATGAGAACACAATAATGTAATGAAGATTCTAATAAATTGCATGTTGCAGAAAATGAGAAAGATGGGGAAATGCATATTGGTTTTCCCACAGATGTGAAGCATGTCGCCCATATAGGATGGGATGATGGTCCCTCCCTAAATCAGCCAAGCTGGGTAAATGTCTAACATGCCAATTCACACTCATACTTTGTATTGGTGGACACAATCAATCGATTCTTTTTGCCTTCTTGTAGATGAATGAGTATAAAGCACCACCAGGATTGGCGTCGTCGGCTCCTCTGAATGTGAACGGAGAGATGGAGGATGCCCCTGTCAAATGGGTTTCTGAAGGTATAGATTTTGTTACTTTCAACCTAGTCCACATTATTTCAATATCCACTCCAAAGCACGACTCTAACAGTCAGTCCTATCATGATTTGGAGTTTTGGATAATAATGTTGAAGGCGTTTTTGACGGTGTCCAAAATGTAGACTCCACTCCGTCGCAGAACGGGCAAGCGAACGACTCTGGTTCTTCTACAGGAGAAGGAAATACGGGTTCTCCATCTAGGGACAGGGACGCAGAATTATCAAAGCCATCAAGATTGCGTTCATCGGCCGCCAGCAGAACTGATGAATCTTCAGCCACTGAAAAAACCAAACAAAGGCGGCCGTCGAAACACACGGGAACCAGAGAATTGCCTGACGGTGCCAAGCCGACCAGGCATTCAAAGGATCCGTCCAAAGGCGGCGAGTCTGCGTCGAATCCTTCTGACATACCCAAAAAGATCAGAAGAAGGAAACCGAAAGAGGAGGATTCAACAAGGTCGAGATCGAAAGCTCATGCCCCGGATTCCGATGCTGTATCGGTGTTGAAGTCTAATGACAATGAACTAGGTCACACTCACAGTTCTTTAGAAGAAAGTGCAGACAAGGGATGCACTGGAATTTCATGAAGCATTTGGCGGTGTTTATGTGGTAGTTTAGAGTATTTAGTTGTAACACATGAATAAGGACGACCTTCTTTTCTCTTTTGTTAAAACTTTTTCCATTGAACCGCTGTAAAATCATTCAATATTTGATGCATCTTCCCTGAAACCTGAAAATGTTTTAGAGCGCCACTTGGTATACAGAATCCGGTGTACACGGAGAGGTGCCCTGTTCAAGTGTTAGTTTTCTGTTTTCTGTTATTGTTTTTGAATGTTTATTTTTATAATTATTACATAAAGTTTCAAGATAAATTATTTTTAATTAAATAATTTATTTTAATTTCTTATATAATATTTATTAACAAATTATTAATAAAATTATTTATTTATTAAAATAAATAATTAAAATTAATTTTTTATTTATAAATTATTTTATTTGAAATCTATTTTATTATTAAATCAAACTTTATTTGAGATTTATATATTTTAAATTTATTTAAACTTATTAATAATTATTTACTTAAATTTAATTAAAAATTAAATACAATTATTAAACAAAATTAAATTATTCATAATAATTATTAAAATTAATATATTAAATAATATATATTTAATTGATAATAAATCGAATTATAAAAAAGAAATAGAAAACAAAAGTCGCTTTTATAATTTTCTCTTTTATTTTTTTCTTGTTGCAATTTTTATTGAAAAAGGAAACATGATAAAACACATTTAGCTGTTTCTGTTGCAATATGATGCTTCTAAAAAAGAAAAAAACCACAACATATTCACAAAAATAGAAATTAGATGTTCTTATAATATTTCACAATAGGTTTTTACATGTTTTCATTTCTATTTGCTCCTCTTATAAACTTTTTATACAGTCGAAACTCTCATCTCCTCTCTCTTACCCACCATACTTATCTCCTCTCTCTCCTACTTTTTTGTTCTTATCTTCTTTTATAAGTGCCTAACTCATCTCTTCTCTCTTTCCTGCTTTTTGTTCTTACGAATTTTTGCTACATAAAGTAAGATATTTTTTCTAGATTTGTTATTCTTCTTCAAAATGAAAATTTTTCATCGTATTGTGTTATATTTCTGGTTTTCTTGGGTTTTTTGATTTGCGTTTCTACATTTCTTATTTTATGGTTTTCTAGTTTGCATTTCTGCATTTCCAAGTATTCTTATGAGTTTTTGGTTTACTATTTTCCTGTGTTTTTAGCTTGTGAGTGCGTAGACTAGGTATAAAGTTCAACGGCCATCAAATCTTATTTAATCTCATTTCAACAGCCAAGAAATCAAGCCAATTTCAAGGTCACAGCTTCTGCTATTGATTGGCTTCAAGTTAATAATGTTTTAAATGTCAATTGAGTTTCCAAACTACAAATAAATGTGAGAAAAGAATGTTTATTAAATGTGATCATAAATCTAGTAAATATATTATACATTTGCAAATTTAAATAATAATTACTCTATTTAATTATGGGGAACTTATTGAAAATTATCCAGTTAGAATTTTTGTGTGAGTTAAGAACTTTAGAACTTACTCAGCCTAAGATGTACAAATCTCAATCAAACAAATTTTTATTTTCAGTTTTTATATTTTAAATCTCATCCAAACATGTTTATGTTTAGTTGAGATTTGTAATATGAGAATCGAAAACAAAAACACGTTTGTTTAAGATAAAAATAGAAAATAAAAACTAAAAACTACAATAGAAAAATAGAAGTGGAATCAAACGACCCTTTAATTTTTGAAAATTAACGAAAATTAAAACTAAAAACATAAATAAAAAACTCAAGCAAACAATTTTTTCACAAGAAAAAATAGGTTTTAGCGACAAAATTTACCGACGGAAAACAAAGATTTTCCATCAGAAATCAAATTTGGCAAAGGAATTACCAATGGAAAAAGTCGTCAAAGAAATGATTGTAGGTAAATATTGTGAATTGGTTGCAAATTTGGCGACGGAATATTATATAACCGTCAGTATATTTTGCGAAGGAGTCTTGTATTTCTGTTGGTAAATTTATCGACGGTAATATAATACTTCGTCACTAAATTTATGACGAATTCACAATATTCTATCTGTGAAATTAACGACGATAAATTGTAAATATATCGCTAAATATACTAACAAAGTTACAATTCTGTCGTTAAATTTACCGGTAAACATACAATATTTATCTCAAAATTTTACCTACAGATAATATTATTTGTTGCTAAAGTTTTCCCAACGGATATATTATTTTGTAGGTAATTTAACCTACGAAATTATAATATTATGTCGCTAATTTACTGACGGAGTATTCTAATCTGTCGAGAAACTTAACTATTATAAATTTCAACCATCATTTCTCACTTCTTACCCAAGTTTTTTGTTAATAATCTTTTGATTTTTTTGTACATTTAATTTAAGTAGATAATTTTAACTTTATATTTATACAAAAACTTCAGAGTAGCAAAACATCAAATAAATTCATTTATCGGTCTAAGTTATACAGTTGGTGAAGGTAGATGCTTTGTGCTATGATAGAGGTCATATCGCTCCATTTCAACTCATCCATCTTATTACGGAGTTAGGTTATGCACTCCATCAATCTCTCTATTGTGTTCTCAAGTTGCACGACTCTTTCATTTGATGCGGATCGCCTATTAGCTCCAGCTGTAGTGGATGTGGAAGATTGCGAATAACATGTATTTGTAAATGAACCTAACTCAAAAATCCTTCCACGACGGTCCCTACCACCCACTGCATCAAAATATTTCTGACTCTTATCAATAGTTTCAAAGTTTTGAGACTATCGTTCAATGCTTTCTTGTATTTGGTCATATCATTATAATTGTCTATGTTAATAACCGATAATTTTAAGAATCAATATTAAAGTATAGATTTTACATATGTGAAGTTACCTACATTGGGTGTTAATAAAGGTCACACCATCATGTTTCTTAATATGGGTGTGCAAAAATAGCTAATGTAGTGTAGACTTACTGCCCATAGACTTTTCCTGCATTAGAATAATTTTTTTAAGTGAACTACAATTTACAAAATTTTGACAAAGTTTTCTTTATTTTTATGATATTTAAACAAAAAAATTTACTCAATAATACAACCATTAATAGTACCAGACATTTATAACAATATTATTCTCCATAACACACATATATTTTCATTCTAGATTTTATACATGAAATTGCATTGAAATCAAATCTCATACATCAAAATACAAAAATCAGAATATAATTGTAAAGTTTTGATACTTACAAGTTTCTTTACATGCTCCTGGTGGGTCATAAGATTATCTAGTGTGTACGGGTAGACTCTCTCCTTCTAGTCCTCCACATCTATTTGTACAATTACACTCTGAAATAGACATTGCCTCGAGTGATGCCCAATGCTGTTGCCAATGACTTCATATTTTTTCAGATATATAAAGAGGTCGTACACCATTCTTGTGTATTGAACCAAGAAAGTCTTTATAATGTGTACAAGCTCACCTCTCCCATACATTATAAATTACAACATCAAATTTTGAATCCTAAAAATATTCTTTCTGAAAAAAAGAACATACTATAAGTACTTATAATCTACAATATTGATCTAATTAATGTATAAAATTAGATAAAATAAAAACATTAAAGAATATATTTTTTATATCACAAACCCCTAATAATAAAAATCCTTTGTTGCTTGAGAGATATTCTTCCATATATAACTCTCAAGATCTATCATCTCCTCGAACTTGGATGAGATACTTCTAGAGCACGTTTCAAATGGAACCATCCTAATATATAAGCATTTTAGATCATTTTCAAATTAAAACATATAAATTAAGCATAAACCTATGATGTTATCATGCATGTATTACAAAATTTTTAGAACTTCACTCATAAATTGTTGACAATTATGATGTAAGTTTTTCCATCAACTCCCTTAGCCCCAGGTTAGAGGCTGCCTCCTTTATCCGCAATGTTTACCTTTAATATCTCTGTTGATATAGGGGTGCTGGATGGTGTAGTAGGGGTGTTGGATGGTCTAGTAATAGGTAGGGAATGTGACTCTACAAGGGCTGTAGGTGAGGAAGGTGATGCCTGATCTGGATTTACACTAGCTAGATGTATTGCAGATGTGATGATTCACCTGGATGATCACTGACTGCTCTAAATCGTGGTAACCTGAACCTTGGTCACATCATATCCTGTTTTATCTTCTGTGGCATATTTTAAAGCTAAAATTCACATTTTATTAATTATTCCATTAATAGAACAATATAGATTAAATATATAACAATATAATGTTGATGCAATAATAAATTTATTCATATAATATTCTATTACTTATATAAATTAACCGTTATCATCACTTAATTATAAATCAAAATCATCATCAACTTTTTTTTGAAGAATTAGAATCAAACTCTGGCTCCTCTTTAGATTTGTCACCCTCCTTAGCCTCTTTAAATAAAATTTCAACATATTCATTATTTGGATTGTTCAAAGGTCCATTGTTGTCATATGTCCCACATGCATTTATTTCATGAACATCTTCTTAAAACACTTCACTTTCAATTATCTTGTTTTCTTCTTTTTCGTGTAATTCAAAAACACCTATAGGAAAAGAGATCCTAGAAGAAGAAGAAGAAAAAGAAGAGAAAATATTACAGATAAAATACTGGAATTCTTAGCCAAAATCAAAGCTAACTGATGTGAATTGGAAGAAAGTTTTTCTTCACCTGAATATCTTAAGCATAACACAGAATATTATTTAGGCTTATTAACGCAACAGAGTTAAGAAAGGACAAGGTTTGGCTTCACGAATGGAGTGACATTCCAATAAGAGCTTCCAGAAGAAGAAGCCTTTATCAAAAAAGGGGAAGTAGAGGGATGTCAAGAGATGGTTGAAGAAAAAGATGAGCCATAAACCATTTTCTAAGAAGAAGAAGAAGAAGAGTGGGCAAAGGTGGTTAAGGAAGAGATGGCGAAGGAACCAAATAAAGAAACCACTAATGACTCATTGATAGCCACCTTAAGTATCCAGAGTTTCCACTTCCTCCAAGATAAAATGCTTAAGCCAATTGACTATCCAAAGAGTTTCGTTATCCCTTATTTTATTAATAATTTTTCATTAAAAAGGGCATTAATGGAATCCATTTGAATTACTAATTTGATAAATGATGCTCTTATTATCATCTTACAATAAGTGGATTGCTTACAAGCTACGAACTCACGATGTGGAGAAACATAAATCGTGATGTGGAGAAACATGTAAAAGTAAGCCACTGATCATGGACCCAAGATGAGGGTATCATGCAAGATATCTCAAGGTAACGACGTTAAATAAATGTTGCATGGGAGGTAACACATGAATTATGATAGGTTTTTTAAAAAAATTATGTTTTTTATATTTTTATATTTCGTATTTATCTTCTTTGTTATTATTGTTAGTGTTAGTGTTGGTGTTATTTTCTTTTCTCTTTTTATCCCTTTATATTTATATTTTGTAGTGGATAGTCCCAAAATCATAATTAAAAAATTGTATTACTCAAAGAAGTAATAATGCCGCTTTCTCACTTAAAACATATATACTTATATTGTGAACATTGAGGATAATGTACGATTTTAAATGTGGGGAAAGCGATTACGATTTTCTTAAGCTTACTATAATCTTTGTTATTAGATTTTATTAACTGATATTGTGAATTAGTTGAAATATATCCATAAATACTTTATTTCATTATTAAATATTGATTTGAATCATAATATAAAAGGATAATAGCTAGAATAAACTTATTTTTATAAGTCATATTTTTAGTAATTGTTGAGATAATCAATTTGAATGAACATTGCATACTATTTACACAAATAAGACCCATCTTTTTTGTGAGTTTTCAAGCTTAAGAGCAAAATTTTAAGCTATTTTATTCTTTCATATGTGTTATCATGCATGGTTGAATGATTCTAGAACTTGCTTTTATTGTGCATATTGAGATCACATATGTTAAATTAGAAGCATTAAAATGACAAAGGAACTTAGATTCAACAATTTGTTTTTAGTCTATTTCTTTGATAATTACCTTACCATAATTTATCTCTTAGGAATAACCAATTTAAGTTTCATTAATTATAACCCAATTATTAAACTTTATCTTGTTTTTTATTTGAAGCCTTTTTATCAATTTAAAACCTAAAGGTTATTTGCATTACTTAAATGTTTGAACTTGAGATTTTGAAAGTCCAATATTTCTTAAATTATAGTCCATGATGAATGCTCGAAAATATTATTGTAAAAAATTACAAGCACAGAAAATTGTGGTTAAAAATATAATACCAAGATTTATATTGAAAGGACCTGTGTCTATTATGAACAAGTTTTTTGTAATGTCTTTGTAGTAAATTTCCTTCAATCAACCCTTTTTATTATCTCAATCATACCTTACCTAGGCTCAAATACAACTATAAAGACCTTTTTGAATTTTGGTTTCTAGTTACTCATAAGTGGTGGAGATGTGATAATACTGCAAGCCTACAGTAAGAATTATACCATGTGTTGATTTAAGAGTTTCATCCTTTTCACCCTAAACAATTGATTGTATTAAGTGAAATCTTGGTAAATGTGTAAAGGTTTATGCTTCTGAATTCAATGAGATTATTGACATATCTACTATTAGTATTAACTTATAAAGTTTGTCACGACCTAGTACCACATCGGGCCCATAATAACCACTGCATAATCGGGCTAGGGACACTCATAGTATCCTTAATTTAACTATGCAATGCTAACTGAATATCTATTCAATTCTTTTCTCTCTTTTTTAAAATTCAGGCAGCACAATGGCTGTGTTTTAAAAATCCCAAAAAACTGCAAACAATTTCAAACACACTTCTATATTTACATCCAACCACAACTTCAGGACTTTAAAGCCCACTCAAGGTAATCTCAACAACAGTATCAAAAGATTCATACATAAAGTCATTTATAAAACATAAGGTAATCAAAAGTTAACTTACAAAATCATAAAGCGTATTTACATAAACACAGTTCATAAGCCACTAGACTATAAAAATACAAAATAGGAAACTACCCACTTGTGGTAATACGCTAAAAATGTTAAAAGACAGCACGTTCCACTTAGAGCTTCAAACTCACTAAATTAACCTGAATGATTGGAAAGTAGAGGGAGTTGAGTACACTAGGTACTCAGTGAGCAGGAAAGACATATATCACAAATAGAATTTGATTCATACCAAGACGATGTAGATAACCTATGAAGTAAATATATATCACATAGAAAATACATAAGCCCAGCCTATGACTCAGCGTATACTAGTTAGGAACTATATAGGCCTAGCCTATTGACTTACTCATCCAGTGAACAAAGGTTCCAGTTCCAGTACCCTAAAGCATAAAAACATCATATGTATAAATCAAATATTGACAGGAAAACCAATATCAGGATAAGCCTAAATAATCATGTGTGACACCACTAGTTAGCCAAACTAATGTGCACACCCATTGATACTCGATGTTGGCTCGACTTTCATCCGTGATGAGTCTGGACTATAGTCAACAAGAGTGTCATGACCCTAGGTGATCACCTCATTGGTGTCTAGACCCTAGGTATAGAATCTCCCACGAGTCTATAGAAAGGTGTCGATACGGCGACTCGATTTTCATATACCAGCATCAAGGGTACGATAGTCACTTAATTAGTTGTGCCCAGCACATGATTGGCCAGTCATTTTCTCACCAATCACAATACAAATCGTGTCCAATTATTAAGTATAAAATCAAGTAAAGCATCATATTTTTATTTATCGGTCCAACCAATAAAATGAAATCGTACTTTGGATCTAAACCAAAAGAGAACACATGACTCAGTTATGCATTTGAAAATTCCAAAACACTATTTTATGCAATAAAAGTCATCTTTTAAAATCCAAATGCAAAGTTGCTCAAAAGTGTAGTTTCAGAAAAAATAAAGTATTGTTCTTTGTACTTTAAACTCAGATTTGTAAAAAAACAATAACATTTCTCAAAATGTGTAATAAAAATATCAGTTCCAAAAACTTTGTTGAAACATTATTTCATACAATAAAATTTATTTGTTGTACTTTAAATGGATAGTTGTTCAAAACAATGACGTTTATTAAATACCTAAACATATTTGCATCCATTTGAAATTCAATTTTACCATACGTTGCCTAGGTTCAAAATTCACATACTAGTCATCAT
>JANSVB020000079.1:4211332-4221857 GCA_025504935.2 Erythroxylum haughtii
TCACTTGAACCAAAATGGGATTGAAATTTGTGAAAAGAATAGTATTGGAATTAAAGGAATCAAAATCAAGAAGAAAATTGTTTCAGGTAAAGAGATTAAGGCGTGGCTTGGAGAAGGCATTGACAAAAAAGGAAATCAACTAAAAAGTTTAGACTCCAGCAAATCTAACAATTGAAATATCGACATTACCATTTAATCTTGAAGTTTTATTTGTAATTTTTTTTAATTCTTAAATTCCATGTCCTTTATATAATGATATTACATTTTCCTATATTATAGGTGAGACAAGGTACAATAGAAAACAATAAAATTGCTTTAACAAATTTCACAGCCTTAGCACCAACATTACCATATAATCTTTAGGTTTCATTAAAAGAATTTTTATATCCTTGAATTTTATCTCTTATATAATGCTATTATTTTTGTCCTTTTTTAGGTAAGACAGGGTGTGAGACAAAACTTTCAAACCACATCAAGTAAATATACAATTCCTTATCAAAGAGACAATCAAGTTGAGGTTTGATAGTATTTTAAACTGCATCAGTCATGTGTTATTTAATTTCTCATTAATTTTTGCTTCATTTTTTCAGTATGCAAATCAAATGGAAGGAACTGAGATTTATATTGATAACTTAAAAATGGTTCATGTTCACCAACCGTATTATTTGTTTAAACAATTTCTCCAAGCACATGTTCACTTTTTAATAAATAGATTCAATGTTTTAACAATAAATCCAAGTATTTGATTATATACTCTTAACTTTTTTGATGATATGTTGTCTCCGCCAATTTAAATAGAAAAAAATCTATTGAAGGTGTTCCATTTTCTATGGACCAGACCAACTCCCAATTGGTATTTATCTTTTACTAGAATTATATTAATAACGACATTCTATTTAGTAACTTATTCACAATTTACTAATGATACTATTTTTTATAATTATTATAGGCACAACAACCACATGGTGTAAGCGAAGTGATAATAAATATCTCATGACACAATAGTAATGTTAACTATGATAGTGTAAATATTGGTGGTTTTATTGAGACATGTGATTGTCTAGTTCTGTATCCAGGAAGAAAGTTTCATAAATACAAAGTGAAAAGAAAGTAGAGTGTTTAAGTTAATTTGTGCATCTTTATCAATGAGGTGCATGTTTTGTTTCCTACTAAACATTGACAGTTTCTTTCTTATACTCTCATTATTATGTAATTTTTTATATACTCATTATTATGTATTGTCTATAAATGAAGAATCCTTATATTACAAATTATTTTTGGGCCAAAGTGCGAATTTTTTAATTCTTGAGATTGTCATGAAATTTCTAACAATGGTATGGACACACAAAAAAAACAAACACCAAATTTCTAATTTTTTCAGGGATGACATTGTAGGGGAAAATGTTAGCAAAATTATAAATGTAAATGAAGTCGTAATGTAAATGAAGTCATAAGAAACTCATAGTGGAATGGAAAAAAAAGTTAGCTTATATATTAATGTGTCTTCATAGGTTACAATCTTGAAAGAAGAATTCTTGAAAACAAATAAACACTAGCCAGTTTTGAGAATAAATCACAATCTATAGGTATAATCACCACAAAGAATCTTTAACACTAGCCAAAGAGAGCAAAGAGAAGCAATAAGTTTTACAGGTTGCATCTAGAAAACACAAGCACTTTCATCAGGAAGGAAAACAAACAACATGAATACGAAATTACTCTTCTTATGCAAAACCCATCTAGAAGGTTTTAACTCCTATGCATTAAACAACCACATGTTTTTAACATATAAAAAGTTATGCACATCTTGGATTACAAAAAAACACGTCTATATGCATACCTTTATCTTGACCAACTAGACTTTATCTCATGCTAGAAAGGCAATGTTATGTGAAGACATATTTTTTGTTTGTTAAGCTTATATTATTGTTTCATTCCCAAACATCAAACAAACGGAAAAGGTCAATATTTTAAAACTACACAAGGCAATTTGGCATTGTTTTTTCAGGAAAAAATTGAAAATTACAGGGGCAACATACACTTAGAAAATTCATAAAAGTGTTATCTTATTTAACAGGGAAGAAACATTAGATATGCATACTCAATAAAAGACCCAGATTTTCAATAACATAATAGCTTTTATTTTAAGATTGTGTAGAAATCTTACATTGTAAGAATCCCTTGAACAAAAAGAGATGATTATAAAAATCAAAACTATTCATTCATGCATAGGATTTCCAAGAACTAGTTAGAACTTTGGAAGAAAAATAGAAGACAAAAAGAAAAGAAACGATCATAGGTTGAAAATGAGGTCTCCATATTTGCATTTCTAACCATGAGGTTGTAGTTGGAATAATTAGGGGTAAGAAATTGTGGAAATTGAAGAGGAATTCATTTAATTATTATGCCCATCTCCAATTTGGGGATTTGTGGGCACTAAAATGGCTTCACAGTGCCTACACCTTCACTTCAAAGAATGACATCGAGCAATCTTCTTATAATCAAAAGGAGGGAGTGAACCAAAAATCCATTTTTTCTTTTATTTTTTTAAAAAATAAAGAACATCAAACGAAGGAGAGGTTATAGACATATAACCTGACTGCTCTCCAATCAAAATCACTTTAAAATCCTCAAATTATTGTTTTAAGATTTAACCAAATTTTAATTTTTATATATAACTTGCAAGACTAACTTTCCAAACCACCATCTAAAATTAATCTCAACTTCAAAATCATGGAATGAAGGAAAAATAGAGCAAAGTGTACAGACTTATAATGAAAGGGACATAGAATTCCGTAAACAAGCCCTTCAAAATATCAATAAAAATTAAACATTATAAAAGGTGGTGAAATTTATGCAGCTAAGTTCCTTCATCTTCATTTACAGGATACCAGGATACCAAGATATAGATCTTTTATAAATTTCTTCATTGTCAACCCCATATGATGAAAATCTCCATTTCCTCTCACCAAAATCTCCATTCTTTGTTCAAAAAATCTAATCATTTTCTATTTTTTCGTATTTTAATTGAAGAATCCCATTCATCTTCTCTAATAAAGAAAAACCCAAGAGAATTTGAGAAAAAAGAAGAAGAAGAGAATATTGGAACAAAGAAAAAGATAACATGGAGAATGATTCGAAATTTTTAGATCAACATAGGGAGGATCTCAAAATAACCAACCTTTCTTTTCTTCATGTTTCTCTCTCACGCAAGATCGAAGAAAATTAAAGGTTGAGAAAGGGAAGCAAATACTGGAAGAAAAAGACAAAGGAAAGAGAATGCATAAGCTTGACTTAGGTGAAAGTAAAGCCGACACCATGTTTAAATGTAAAAGTTAGGTTTTAATAAAATGTCATATAGTGGAGGAATATATTTGGAACATACTTATTGAAACAGAGGATCCACTCCCCTTTAATAGGCCTTACATTAGGTTTAGGCTTAACCCCCTATGCTCGATTCCAATTTGAAATTTTACGTTGGAACTTAAATTTAACTTGAAGTTTGATCAATATTAATTTTTAAATTTAAAAAATTATAAAAAAATTTACTCAAAATAATATCATTTTATTTGACATATTTGAATTTCAAGTCAAGCAACTCAAACCTAAATTCAACCTAAAACCCTAATTTAAAAAAGTTCAAGTTTGACTGAAAATTTAACCAACTTAGACTATGCCTTTTGACTTTAGATCGAGCAAAAATTATAATCCTTAAATAGTGATGACAACAACTTCGACTATCAAATCATTGTGGGCTTGAGTTGTTCACAACAACTTCAATTAAAAGTTTAGTCAAATAGATTTTAAGTCATTTGAATTAAGTTAGTTCAAATGGTCCTTGTAAATTTAAGTTAAATTCACAATTTAATTAATTTAAGTTTTCTATTAACTTATCATGAATAAATTATTTACTTTGCTGAATGGTTATAATAATTTTATTAATTGAATCATAAAATAATTATAAAAATAAAAAAATAATGAAGAGAAGAGAGATAAAATTAATTTATGGTCGTTCAACCAATTAACTCTTGACACAGATGTCAAACTCTACTTGGAGATTTACTATCATCTTCTTTAAAGGTGAAGAGAAATCTTTTGTTTACGCGTATTCCTTTAAGTGAAGAAGAATCTTATACATCTTCCCTTCCTATAGAGAAAAGAAAATCGTTATACATCTTCTCTGCTACGAATAAAAAGAAATTCTAACAATGCAATTACTCTCTCCATTAATATTTCAATTTCTAAATTACAAATGAAGAATTCCTTTGATGATCATATAATGCATTAAAGGCATGTTTAATCCTCAAACACACTTGAATATAATGAAGCTCTCTTAAAAGCTTTATAAGACTCCTCATAGTCCCACTATTATACAAAAAATAAAATTAACTTAAATGGTCATCAGACACATATACTAGTGTTTATACATTTAGGAAGCCAATCTATTATCTTTGATTAAATGATGTGCATTCGATTAAGATTTTAGCTAGTTAAATCCATAGTTGGAATACCAAAACACCTGTTATCTAATTTTGAAAATCATTGGCCAACAGAACCCAACAGTTGAACTAATTGATCTCACTTTAATTTTCACATTTACTAGTCGATATCAATCCAATTATACTTTAAGTTAGTCGATTTACTATCGCCAATTAGCCAATAGCATATGATTAAGATATTAACTAAGTGAATCCCTAGTTGTACACCAAATTGCCTTTTGTCCTATTTTAAAAATACCATTGGTTAGCCAATTTCAACACTTTAGCTAATTGATTCTACTTTAATTGGCACATTAACCAACGTCAAACCACACATTTTGTTTAGTTTTTATCTTACATTTGACTAGCTATCCAAAAATCTTAAGCTAACTAAACTCCATAGATGATAATTGGAAAACTTCAAATCCCAAGCCTTTTTAATGATAAAATGCACCTATTTGACAATAATTTGATTCAAGAATATTTCAAAAGTTTCTTTAAGATTTTTTGAAGATTAAGAGATTTTATTTAAAGTTAGAAACAAATTTTCACTAGATTATGAAAGGAATTACGCATTATGTCTTCATGTAAATGATCATGTAATAATTGACCCCTAAATTATTAACAAAAAAATATCAAGTTATATGATAGATTATAACTTTTTCCTTTTAAAGTCCTTTATTCCTGCTTATTTATTATTTTTCATTAGAATTTCTTTGAAGCTCACTTGAAATACATTTATGCTTTACACTGCTCTTTTTTGTCATCTTTTATTTGCTTAATTCCTCAAATGGCATAAGAGAAGGGATGGATTGTGTGTGTTCACTTTTAACTTATTTAAAATTCAAATGGATAAACTACTTACTCTAATGAATGATTATGATAATTTGATCAATAACAATCACAAAATAATCACAAAATAATGATTAAATTTTTTTCAATTTATAATAATTTAATAAACTAACCTTGTTTTTCATCTACTTACCAAGCTCTACTTGAGTATTCACCAATGTCTTCTTTAATAGATTAAGAAAAGTCTCTTGCATATGCATCTTGCTTACATATTCATTTATTGTATGAAGAGTATTCTCTTTCCATAGGTGAAGAGAGACTTAGCATTTTAATTATTCTCTTAGTTGATATCTTAGTCACTTAAATACATTCCAATATCTCATTTCTTGATCATATAATGTATTAAGGCACATATTATGCTCTTACATACATGAACATAGGTCTTAAAAACTTATCAAGACTCCCTTTAGTGCCAAAGATTCTTCTCAGAGCTTATACATGGTCTATCTATAGCTAAAATCAACCCAAATGATTGTGGACATATAAAATAGAAATATAACAATTAGTTTTTAAACATATTTGATATAATACTTATGGCTAGTCAAAGTCTATTCGGTTAGGGTATCAACTACTTGAATCCCTATGCAGACACTCAATCCCCTTTTGTCTAAAATTTGTCCAATATTGAAAATATACCATCAAGTAGTCGACCCTACCCTTTAGGTAACTAACCCCACTTTGGTTGGAAAATCAACTAATCAAACACTAGTCAATGGCAACCAAACAATGTGTCTAATTTGGTCAAAGGTGTAATTTGCACCTTAATGTTCCACAAAAAGATATATGTAAAAAAATCTCCTATCATTAACTTTGGTACCATTTTGTAACCAAAAGTTATTAAAAGGATACTCATTACATCCTAAATATATGCAAAAGTGAAGCTAGATATAATAGTAGGGATTTACTTAAAACTTTTGTGAAAAATAGGTGTAAATTATACCTTTAAACAATGTCAAAATTCATTTTTAAGACCATGTATGCGTCTAATAAGTCTAAGTTACCCGATTATGACACTATATAGGTTAAACTGATAGCTTAATTACTAATAACTAACATAAACCTAACTCTAAGGTACTGTTAATAATGTTTTAAAAATATTAAGGTGTAGTATTATATTATAAATAACAATAATGACTTACTTAAACAAATTGAGAATGTTATAATGTCCTTCAAACCTTTGGTCATTCAAAACCCTTAGGCTAACAAAACCTATCAATTTGAAAACTTCAACTCCTAAATCTTTTCAAAGATAAAAACATATTTCTTTGAAAAAAACTTGATTTTAAACTATTTTAAAGGTTAACCAAAATCTATTTAAAGATTCTTTCATATATTACTTACATTATAATATAGATTAATTGTTATTACAATACAAAGTAAGAACATTAATAATACATTTAGTTATTACTAAATATTAGTTACAATAAGATTAAAAAATAACATAATAAATTATTAAATTTTGTAAAACCATATTTTACTAATTCCTATTTAAATTTAAATTAATATAAAATCATGAAAAAAAATTTTGGTGTTCATGCCTCCCCACTTCATAGAACCTACCTTTTTTTAAAGAAAATTAAACTTTAATTTATTACAATTAAACAAAATTCGAGAACTTTAACTTAAAAGTAAATCAGCATATCAACATCACTTAAATTCGTATGAGTCTTCTTTAACATTATTTATTACTCTTATGTCATAGACCTCAACTAATGATATCTGACGTCTTCATAAAATGGAACCTCTTACACATCCTCATCCCCTAGTAGTAAATAACAGATAATCAGAACTTGGATACCTTTTAGAAGGCCTCTTATCCCTTGTCGACCTTTAAATTTGTGTTTCATCAGCTGTTTGATCCAATTGCTCCCCTTGCTCATTATCGTTAATGGATTCATCTTCGGTATTGTCATATTCATATAGCTCGTCAATATCAGACAGTATCTGATCACCACCAATATGTGCTTGGTCACACACTTCATCTTATTCACCTATAGACTACTCAACAGTAGAAGGAATTGATGAAGAGCTAACTATGCCTTCTGATGAGATGCAATATAATGATTTATCTCCATTCAAAAGATCAACACCTTTCTCACACTCCTAGAACACCACATCCCAGCTTTTAACCACCTCTTGCTTCTCTAGGTCATAAAGTGAGAAGCCAAACTAATCATCATATCTAACAATGATGCAAGGTATTAACTTTGAGTCAAACTTCTCTCTCTAATATTTGGGTGCATGTCTGAATACCTTGTAACCAAAAACTTTCAAATGATGATATGTAAGATCCTTTCCAGTCCATGCTCTCTCGAGAATCTCAAAATCTAACAGAATTGAGAGAGCTCAATTTATTAGGTAGATCACTTTTTGGACTACTTCTCCCCAAAATGTCTTTGGCAACATAGATATTATGAGCATTCAATGAAGCTCCTCTATAATGGTTCTGTTAATCCTTTTATCGACCTTATTGTGTTATGGAGTCTATGGTTTGGTTTTCTCATGTCTGATGCGATATGAAGTATATTATTCTTCAAACATCTTAGAAATACACTCTCCTCCATTATCTATTTACGGGCACTTTAACTTCCTCTTAGCTTCCCTTTCTACCATAATATGAAACTTCTTGAAAGTTACAAACACTTGACTCCAAGATTTCAATATATACACCTAAGTTTTCCTTAAAGCATCATCAATGAGTGTAACAAAATACCTATTACCTCCTAGTGACTCCTCCTCAATAGGACTACAGACATCTGAATGTACCAACTCCAATAACTCCAACTTCCTTGCAGATCTTCTCTTGAAAGAGGCTCTATGCTGCTTTCCAGTCAAATAATGATCTCAAGGATTAAGTGGTTGTGAGTTCTTAAATGGGATAAGTGATTTTCTAGCTAGTAACTTTAATCCTTTCTCACTTATGTGTCCCAATTGTTGATGACATAGATTTGGTGAAGTTTCATCTTCAGCCGTATATACTTATCCACCGTCACACACCTTTAAGTGTGTCTTATAAAATAAGCAACAAAACTCTCCTCTGGCAACAATCATTATGTCTTTAGACAATTTCCACTTCCTATCCCTAAAAGTGTGTTAAAAGTCTTCTTGATCTATCGCATTTACTAATAACAGATTCAACCTTAGATCAGGGATGTGTCATACTTCTCTCAAGGTTAATAAGCATCTAACGTTTTTCTCAACCCAACTATCACCCATGCCGACTATCTTGGTGAAACTTTGGTTTCCCATCTTTACAATCCTAAAATCTCCGCTTTTGTAGCTTGACAAATACTTCATCTTTAGAACATAATGATAAGATGCTCCTACATTAATCAACCATTCAGAAGCATAATTGGTTACATGGAAGCATTCACTAATTGCACAAACTAGTGATACCTCATCATCAGTGCTTGAAGCAGTTGCAACTATACCCTTATCATCATCATCATCATCATCATTATCCTGATGAGCTTCCCTTTCTGATCCCTCTTTTACTTATAGCAGAACCTCTTAATGTGTCATAGCTTATCGCAATAGTGACATATCTTCAAGTCTTTGTCACCTTTGGACTTTGAACTATTTTAAACTTGCCATGACTAATAGGAACCCTACTATTATTCTTTCCCCTAATTTCTGCCATGAAATCTTGCATGTTGTCAGCGCTAATTTCTTTTCTTCTAATTTCTTTATTAAACATTCTCTCTTTGATTAGATCCAAAGAGAGCATAACTTTAGGAGCTAAGTTACTAATCATCACCACTAACATTTCCCAACTATCCAGTAACAAACTCAATAGGTAGCTTCTTCCATAGCTCAATATGATCTGTTTCTTAAGAAACATGGTTGGATATGCTAATATCAATCCATTGTCTGATAATGCCCATAGTTTTTTGGTTCATCTTTTCCTATTCTTTATCTAATATCTTTTCATCATTCACACCTTTGTCCACATCAATAGGATTAAAAAGATCCTTACAATACTGAAGGTCCTCCATTATGGGCCTTCAAATAGAGTAATTTGATGATGTTAACTTGACCATAGAGCTGTTTCCATCTTACATTATGATAGCTTTAATACTACTTATTGGGAGACAAATACACAACTCTCTAAAAGATCAACCAAATATTAATGACAAGAAATAACTCTTCTCAACATCAAAATAATATGAGAAGAAACTAGACAATGAAACAAATACCAAGATAAAAAAAAACCCTCCAGCGCAGAAGGAAAAGACCAAGGGACAAACTGACAAATAAATCTACTAAACTTAATAAAGATTTACAAGCTCTTAACCCAACAGCATGTTTTCTCACAATTTAGGGTTGAAACCAAAGTTGATATCACAATCAACAAACCCTCAAACCAATCCTAAAAATAATCAAACAGGGATGAGAATACAATCCTCTTTGCCCTCTCTCTGTTTTTCCTCACTTTTGGACATTATGACCGTGCTCTTTATCTAATGTGTGGAGCAAAGCTTAAAAGAGCTATTTATAGGCACCTATGACTTAATAGCTAAGTCAAAATCCTAACTAAACTTAACTAGCTAAATCACATTTTATCCTAATTAGATTAGATCACATTATCCAATAAGATAACATCCCTGTCTAAATAGGATTCTATCTGATAGAATTTATCTACATCACAACTAACAAGATAAGAGATTACATCTATCTAGGAAGGATACATCTATATCCACGAAGATCTCTACTATCTTCAGATGATCCTCTCATGTGGTCTTTATCTTTTAGAGTTGATATTTATCTATAGTAATCTTATCTGTTACATCATTCAAGATCTCAAAATAGGGTTGGACACTCAACAATATGATGTTAAAATAAATCTATGAAGGCAATAATATAAGAGAACTTAAGGCCGATAGTTGGTGTATATGTGGCCTTGTTAATGACAAAAAAACCATCTCAAAAGAGACATTTCTTCGGAGTTCTAAAATCCACTCTTTTTTTGTATTGTTGGGGGATGAGAATTTTATATCAATTTTCAAGTTGTTTAATAATGTAATCTAAGGACCCGTTTGGTTTCAGTTCTGTTTTTCTGTTGTTGTTTTTAGTTTCTATTTCCTGTTTTTGATTTCTGTTTTTTTGCTTAAAAAAATAAAAACCTGTTTGGTTGAGATTTGTAACATAAAAACTGAAAATAAAAATCTGTTTGGTTGAGATTTCTAATAAACTTA
>JANSVB020000079.1:4252738-4267195 GCA_025504935.2 Erythroxylum haughtii
AGTTAGTTGATGCCATGTGTAAGTTGGATTTGTTTTGCTCTAACATACCATTATCATAGGATATGTACTTGAATGTCTATGGATGTTCGGATATATACCTTATGGTAGTGAGATGTTGCATTTTGAGTTTTCTTCTTTATGTCTTTAAGTTTTTATTTTGTTTTATGTGTTTATTTGCTCTTAGCCTTACTTTTTTTACGAAGGTTTGATTTGAATGTTAAATCCTTAAAAACGATGTGCTAGTAAGAATGATGATTGCTTAAACCTGTTTTGAAAACTCATTTTAGATTATTATTTCTCATACAACTTCAGATGCATTTTACTTTTAATTAAAATGTGATTATAATCATAGTTAGTGTTAGGATTTTTCTTTGATTACCTACAAACTAGTTAGAATTTATTTTTAGATGAAACATTTTTTCGTTAAGAAATAAATATGTGAAGTTTACAAACTCCTCTTGTATATCTTTATCCAAACCTACTATTGGAATTCAACAATTGTGGAAGCTAATATGGTTCAAATTTCACCTACCTAAGGCCACTTTTATACTTTGGATGACAATTAAGAAAATACTCATAATTTTTTATATAACCAAGTGGAATTCCTCTCTTAATGGTCTTTATGTTCTCTACAAATCAGTTCCTAAATGCTTTAATCACATTTTTTCAATGTTTTTACTTCCATTCTATTTAGATGAGTATGCTCAGATGTTCATAGCATCAAATTCTAAACAAATCATTGAATGTCAAATATCAAAACAAAAATGATTTGACCATTTTAAAACTATCTATAAGTTACTGCATTTATAAGTTATGGATAGAAAGAAATAGAAGAATCTTCCTAAAGAAAGAATGAAATTTGCTTTGTTAATAAGACTCACATTTAACTAGATCAAAGAGATAATTTTAGTTAAAGGGATATACCTTAAATGCAGTATGAGAAGCTTATCCAACTAGAATATTTCTTAAACTTTAAACAAGTGACAGTAAAATAACAAAAATTGATAATAAGAGAATCTCTAAAATACTTGTAAGTTAAACACCTAATATTCAACTAAGTCTTGAAGCTGAACTTATGTTAGAAGGCTTAAAATATTGAATCCTAGGAAAGACTTTATATTCCTCTGTATCCTATTTACTTCGGCTTGAAAAGGAACTCTATAAAGAACAATGATCTAATAGCTATAGGGAAGCTGCTAACTCTATCCCTCTAGTAATTCTCTTGAAGAGCATCTCTAAATACACATATTAACCTTACCCCTAGTGGCTTGTATTACCTCTAAACAAATTTACTCGTAAAGCTTTTGCATTTATTAACTTGTTTGTAACTTGATCTTATTAGTTGTATCATATGCAACTAGTGCACTTGGGGTACTTTACTATCCTATTTTGGGAATATATTACTTATAATTAAAAAATCAAACTTAAAAGTTGTGAACCTAAGTAAGCTTTAATTCTAGGAATGCTCAATATTTCAATTAAAATAGATAAGAATGATCATCAGTTGCCTAATCACACTCGTTCATCAACTACTTATGTTTCTATATACTTACGCTAATTGTAATTTAATCTCAACCTAACTTAACAAATTTTCAAATATCAACTCATTATAAACAAGTCTACTTTATATATAAAATAAACATAAAAAAGTACAAATTATATAACACTAAGAAATTAACAAACTAACATAATTATTTTAAACATTTATGTAGAATAAGGGGATGTTTTTGAAATTTCATATAATATTTTGATGCGGCGATAAACACTTTTAAAGCGTATTTTTGGTTAGTCAATTAGGTTATAATTCAAATGATTACTAAAATGACTTATAACTTTGACCTATTACCTAGCTAGTAAAAACTCCTCCATATTTAAATCATAAAAATATCCTTAATGGATGCATAATAAGCACAAGAATTAAGAATAGCTAGTATACAAAATTGGAGAAAGAGTAAAGAAAATAAAAAATGAAAAACTTAGAGTCATATTATTACTATTACTATGATTTTCGATACGAATCATAAACAGGATGAAAATCCTACATAAAAAGTGAGCATAAAAATCAAAACTCTAAAACAAAAAAACATAAGAAATAAAGAAAAATAAAAAAGTAAACTTAATTAAATGAACTGCCTCCTAATAAACGCTTCTTAATAGTCTTTTAGTTGTACTTTATCACTAGTTCCATTTTTTGGTAGGAAAACATACTTGTGGCCCTTTTCCTTCAAAAATTTATGGGTATTGTGTAGATGTCATATTCCTTTGATATTTAAGATATTATATGCTAATTCCTTCTTCTCTTTCTATGACACTCAATCATTGTTACCTTTTATCCATTCATTGTTTAATGCTATATCTTGGTCCATCTTACTTAAAGACTTCCTATAAAGAATCGTATACTTTAGTGTCTAATTTATAAACATAATACTAGGAATTGTCATAAGAAAGGAGATATTTCATTGTATCTAAGATATTAAAATTCTCCCAAATATCCCTTTTTTGTTCTTCTTCAGTAATAACCTCCTCTCTTTTTATTTTCTCTTTGTCATTTGTTAGCTCTTTGCAACTCCTTAAATCGATTACCATCATATGGCCCTTACAATTTGGTTTTGTATTATTTGGAAAAGGTCTTTGCCAACTAAAGTTGATTGCATTGGCTAGTTATCTAATCTATAATAGTTTTCATCAGCTAGTTGTCTAGTTTATAACTCTAAATGTATGCTTAAAGTTGCCAATTGATTAGCTTTCACTTATAATCTCTCCAATCTCTTATCTTATTAATTAGTCTCTTAATGTCTAACTGCTAAGAAAGTTTGCTTTCTTATTGTTGCTCATGATGATATTTAGATGAAGGATTCCTTTGAGCTTCCCAATTATTTAATGAGAAATTTAAATGATTTTCTCACCCTATATTAAAAATGTTATCATAAGGGTTGTTTTATTGTCATTGGTGGTTCCCTAAGTAGTCAATGTGTTTTGTTGGCTTAACAAAGGGATTGCTAACTTAATAGTCATTGTTGCTTTGTTTTCTCATAATATAATGCTTGAACTGGCCGTGGTGCCCCACTTAGGGTCCTAACTTTCCTCATTAAAGGCTCTACCTAAGTTGTTAATGTGATCACTACATCTATATTATATATCCCTACAGTTTGTATTCCCCCTATCCTACTTGATTGTCATTGATAAATCTTCATGGCTATCTCTTTAATAAACTTTAAGGTGGCTTCTAGAGTTTTAATTTTTTAAAATTTTCCCATTTGTTGTATCTACCATTTAATTTGTTGCTTAGTCCAAACCATTATAGGAAATATGGACTTACAACCATGCAGGCAAGCCATATTATGGACACCTCCTTAATATATCCTTATATCTCTCTTATGACTTGTATATTGTCTTATTGTCATACTATATGTAAGTAGAGATGCCATTCTATATCTTTGTAGTTTTCTACAGTGGAAAGTACTTTTTTTTTTAGAACTTTACATTAAATTATCCCATCTAGTGATTGAAGTTGCAGGAAATGTCTTCAACCACTATTTTACTCACTTAATGAGAATAGGAATAACTTTAATCATATGACATCGTTGGTTGCTCTATTGACTTTGATTGTGTCATACATCTCTAAAAAGTTGCCTATATGCACATCGGAATATTCATCCATCAAAACATCAAACAATATAAGCTGTTACAACATTTTGATAATGTTTGACTTGATCTAAAAAATTATTTGACGCAACTGTCAGTCTATAAGTGATGGCTTCATATAATCCAACATAGTTATGTGGTCTCCTTTCATATAAATAGGATGGATACACCTAAAACCAAAACAACATTAATCACATATCGAAATAATTACAAGTTAATAAAACAATATATAAAAGAAAACATATAAAAAATAAAAGAAAACAACTAGATTGATAATGCTTAAGTCTCTTTAATATTATTTATATCCTTGACAATGGTGCTAAAAACTAGATTTTAATTATTTTCTCTACTATCCTAGTATACAATTACATATACATAAAACTATAGTTTTGAAATAATATAGTGATAAGTAAAATTTCGATCAAACGATGATAAAGTAAATACTATTTCTAACCCTCCTATTGTTATCTAATCGCCCAATAAGAGTATAATTGATTAAAATTAATTCTAAATTAAATTAATATATAAAATCACTACTAGAGCACAAAAAACAAATAATCGATAAGAAGAAATAACATAAATATCTAGAATAGAATTCTCCTTAACTTCATATTATATTCATGATTCAGTTATTTAAAGAATTTATGACTTGGATCGATAAAGTATCCTAGTGTAACGAATTGTCACTTTTTGATATACAACTAGTTATCCTCTATTGATTGATTAATATATTTATCTGATTAACACTAAGGTCACCCAAATACCAAAAACATTATGTAGGTATATATTTTAATATCCCATTAAATCGTCAATATTAGTGCCTAAGTCAATCTACAAGTAAGTTCTTTTGATATCATCTACATGTAAATTAAGATCAAGTTTAAGCTTTCACTTATATCTATTAAGAGTTAAAATCAACACAAATATTTCACAAATACAAAACTCCTTTATAAAAATATTGAAACCAATCCACACAAAAATAAACTTCTAATCTAGATTTAAAAATGTTTAGATAGAAATATCCTTGAAATAAAAATAAAAATTAAAAGAATTGGAAAACTTATTGAAAAGGTTTCCCAACGATGATTGGTGATCTCCCTCTTTGTTGAATACGGCTATTAGATGTGTTATTGGGCTTCTTCCTCTCTAACATTTGTTAACCTAAATGCAATTTGATAAGAACTAAAAGAGAAACTAAATCTGTGGATCTTTTTAAGGTTTTTGCTCTCTTTAAATATGGTTCCCATCGTAAACACACTTTGGGACACTTTTGAGTTCCAGTCTACGTTTGATTATAAAATTTTAACTTTTTGTCCAGGCAATAATATGGGTTTAGAAGCACTCATTCCTTAATCCATTTTATGCTATAAATCTCTCAAAACTCATAATACAAAGTTTTAGAGATCTTTATAAGCTTTTTGGTGAATCATTTTAATCAGAGATCTAATAAGAAAGTTATGCTCAATTTAAGAAGCGTAGTCAAAGTTATCCAAAATTGTCCAATTGTTTTCATATCTATTTTGAACACCTCCATTTGTATTATTTTGTTATGACTTACTTAGCACTTTAACTTTCTTTTCCAAAGATTAATACCAATTTCTTTGTGAATTGACGTGTATTAAATTGTGTTTTTACTTCATATTTTCAAAGAGGAATATATTTTAGCATATGGTCGTGTGACAGGCCAAGTTAAACCAAAATTGTATTTTTTTTTTTTTCTTATTTTTGCTTTACGAAGCCTTTCAATCCTTGGTTATCATCATTTCCCAAAAAACTTATCTACAATTACCTATAACATAATACGAAAATAATTATATCAAAATAATTTAGATTAAAAAACATTGTGAACACTAAATAGAATATATGTACGTTTTATGTGCACTAGTGAAAGGCATTTAACCAGTTGAGCACATTTGGGAGTAAACAGATACAAAAGTTAAAAGAGATCAACTAGAGAAATAACAAGACAAAAAAAAATCAAAATTTAGATTGAATCCATGAATGATAATAACAAGATCTAAAAACTAGCAGAGGTTAATGAACTGCGTGTAGATTAGAAGAAAAGGTACGGCTTGCAGAAGTGGCTAAAATAAATGTACGAATGTAAGGGTTCTAGCCTCCCCAGCTAAGAGACAATAGCGAATGTAAGGGTTCTAGCCTCCCCAGCTAAAATACGCCAATTGGTATTAGCAATTTGATGTATAAGAATGATTGAAGATATCATTATATCATTATACTACAAGGCAAAGCATTCCTTCCATGAAATTTACTTGATTTCCAATCTAGAGACGTCGATATGGTGGCCTGGTCAAAAAGACTAGTAAATAAAAGCTTAAGCTTTATAATGCAGGAAGAACGGACAAATTTTTTTCATTACTAAACTGGAAAAGTAAAACGTTGGTCTACATTGTATAGAACATTAAGATCTTTTAATCTTCTCTTCTGAACTAATACGCCCCTTTGACTCAATTTTGCATAAATCAGCCAAGCTGCTTCAACCGGTAGAAGAATTTCTAGGGTTGCGGTTTTGCCAGCAAGAGCTAGATGTAGTACAGGCTGAGGAGGGAAAATGTAAAACAAAGTGGGATACACTGCTTAACAGGAAGGTAAAAACGGTCACCATATAGTATAAAAACTACATAAATGATGAAATATGACTGTTCAGAAATGAAGTTAATTGCTAAAACTAGATCGAGATAATCAATGCAGCAGAAAGTTTTGTTCATGAATAGATTACTGCCACTTACGTTAATGAATATATAAGCAGAATTTGGCAAAGAAGTATCAAGGATAGTCAATCTCGTACGGAATTTCTCTGGTACCTTCAACACCCCCATAATAAAAAGGGAAGACCATTACTTTCCAGTAAACCTGAATATCGGACTGTCCCATGCCAGCCATTTTTCAGATTGTCACAATTGGTTGTCATAGGTATATATTGATCTAGAAACAAGTCAGATTCAATCATTCAATAGAAACTCAACTTCATCTAAGTTTCAAAAGTAAAAATCAGAACCAAGCACAGACCTATGGAGACACCAAAACAGAGGATTTGAGGAGAGCTAAACGATTCTTCGTAAGGTTAATTTTTTCCTCTGCTTCTGCTGCTTTTTCCCGAACACCACGGACAACATCTTCAGGAGCTTTTTCTAAAAACTGCAGTGGTATTGAAAGTATTGAATACAAGTGCATGAAAAAGGATCCAGCATAAAAGCTGAATAAAAGCTCAGAATCTTCAATGGTGGATAGTATTAATCTTTTTGTAACTCAAGTTAGATCAAACATTGACGAGAGCAAAACTGGCTAATTCCAGTTCTGGAAATAGTTTGCCTGGATATTGGAAGTGCTAAACTAAAACTTCCAGCTCAAGAATTTAAGACCCCCATTAGGGACAACATATGGTGGACAGCTTTTTCATGACCAAGGTGTAGTTTTCGTACGAAGGTTATTGAGCCAGAAGAAGGAACAATATTAACTGGTCTGGAAGGCAGGTGTATGTATGTCTCTCATGGAAATGTAAAAATTTTGAATTGGATAGCTCCTGTGATGGTGTCTGAACCTATACAACTGGAAGGCCTCGAGTTAAAACCACACTACCATCTTTTATATTAAAATTAAATTCCTGTCTCAATAAAGGTATGGCTGTCTTGACTCTCCATATCCTTTTGGCTCAACATGTTTCCCTGTGAAGCAGTGTATTAGAGTTGATACATACACATAGATGCTTATACATGATCTAATCCAAAACCTTATCATTTAGCTTAATCGTTTGAGTTGGGTAGTTCCTTGCATACTCTATTGCATGATAATGCTGTCAGCAGATCGACAGAAATACATTGTATTGCATAAGTAGGATTAGGGAATCCATACCTTAGGAGAACTGAGACGAGTTATTAGTCCATCATACTCCGACTGCATCTTGGAAAGGCGCTTAGAAAGGCGCTCAATTTCTGCAGATATGTCAACCATATCAACAAGAGGAAGATATGCCTCTAGTCCGTCACTGGCAACAATATGTACTGACTGGTTTGCATCTCCTGTTAAGGCAAAAGCAGTTGAAACCAACACAAGATACATGCCAACATCCCATGGTAGTAACTATAAATTCACAAGAAAGAAATGAAAAGACTATAAGTGGCTTGAGGATGAAAACATGCCTGGAGGAGCATCGGCAAAGCGGACATTCTCTAGATCAAGGCGGGATAAAAGAGCTAAAATCTCCTTCTCCTTCTGCACCAACAATGTCAATTTACTGATAGATCCAGTGTGCTCTACACAAAATGGACAGATGCACAGCAACTAAAGATAGTGGACATAATAATGCTCACAAGACATTTTCCCTTTCTCAGTTCTTACAATGATAATGGTCTTTGAGATGTTTATAAAGAAAGTGGCGGAAAGATATATTATTTGTTATGGTTTGAGGTACAAATCTGAATATTATTTTGTTTATTGTGACCTGTTCCCTGATCTTAACGCATATGCTTCACCAAGCACTTGTTTGTATATTTTCATGGTGTTTATTATTTTCTTTTTTTCTTTATTTTCCTATGCTTCTTGATGAAAAATTGATGAATCAGAAACAAACAAAAAAAATAAATTTAAAAAATTATGGAACATACATATCAGTATTCCGGAGTTATACCTTTTGTTCCAGGGCAAATGTTTCAGAACAGACCACACGGAATACATGCAATTGAAAATAGAGGCATCGCTACACTATCTTTATAACTCTTACATATCCACCGAATGGATTTTAGACGATAAAGGAGAATGGCCACTTAAGACACAAGAAGGAAATGGATTTACTTACAGAAATATAGTGGACAACTTCTTCATTTGCAACTATGCATGCAGATATACGCTTTGCAGGCTCAACAGAATATTCTGCTCGAGCATTCCGAATGGCTCTTGTCTGGTTCATATGTAAGAGTAACTCATTGGTTCCCAAAGGCTTATAGAATATTATTTAGTAGTACAAAGGAAAACAAAATGTAAACTTGGCAGCTCACCAAAGCTTGAAAATTTTCAAATCTTCTAATGAAATTAACATGCCGTGGAAGTGAAATCTGGGGCCAGGATGATACTATAAGAGCTTCCTTCTGATTTGGGAGAGCCTATACAAAAGATCAAACAAGTAAGCATTCTTATACCAGTCACATTGTCTTGAGCTGAAAAAGTTTGCCAATCAACTAGGGCACTGACAACAAAGCAAAATCGTAATATACATCAGGAAGCAAAAGAATATCCATTGGGTAACAATACTGTAGGAGCTTCTTCCTGTTCCCGGACTGCCAATACATAAGATTAACAAGTAAATAACTTCTATACCAGTCAGGTATCCTTAAAACTGAATGCAAAAGTGACTAGGGAACTGAAAACCAAGCAAATTGAGATATGAGTCTGAATTGTTATATCATATTGGGTTCATGTACATATGCATGCTGAGAAATTGGATTCCAAAAACATTGTAATTGTGCTCATATATCTGCTGGAGTATAATTTATATTCTTAGGAGCTTGAGTTGAGCATAAGGGATGGTTTCTAAGAATCAATTCCAAGGGACAAATTCATATGCACAAAATGTGTTTGCATTGAATGTTTAAGAAATTGATGAGGTATGTTTGAAGAACCTATATATCAACTGTTATCTCTAGATATTAAACTTCGGTTCCAAACTTTTTAATGCAACTGATAGGACCTGAGGCGTTGAATGCTAAGAAAAGAATCACCTGCCACAGTTCTTCAGTGACAAAAGGCATGAATGGGTGAAGCAGCTTTAACATATTTTCAAAGACATACAACAGAACTGCCTGTGCTACTGAGGCCATCGAATCACCTCCAGAATGGTAAAGACGTGCTTTACTTGCTTCAATGTACCTGGTACAGGGTGGAAGCATTGGACAGTAACAGACAAGTCTTTCATTAAGTTTGTAGAGCAGCATAACACTAGATATAGAAACAATTCATTTGTCCTTATACTAGGGAAAGCAAAACTATCCAATCTTGGTCCAGAAAAGGGATGAGGTACAGCTCAGATTTCAGTGATGCACAATTCACATCATTATAATAAGTATTGACGTAGGAAGGAATGACAGACAAAGCCAACTATTTTGATAAAGCAGGTTTGTAATTTGGGCTGCTGAAACTTGAATTTAGGACTAAAAGTAATAAATACAGAATTGACAGTGTGAAATTAGCTTTAGTACCATGTTAAAGTAGACTAAAGGAGAAAGAAAGAGAAGGGAGATGAACACAAGTTTTAGGTATTTATGTCCAGGGACACAACAGACTATGCCATCTTTTTAGAGTAATAGTAGAGTAGCTACACTATTCCATTAGAAGATACACAAAACGTTCCTATATTAATAGTAATGTTAAATACAAAACATCTGATACCTTCGACACTCTTCCTTAAGCTGCAAATAAGGGTTTTCATGTCCAGTTTGCATACAGATTATGAATTCTACAAATGAAGACTTTTCAGATGAGATAAGATCCGAACTTTATTTTATTATTTCTATTGTGGGAAATTTTGAAAAGTGTGTCCTTTTTTGATTGATTCACAAGCATTTTATACATCATTTACATAGAGAGAAATCAGCTAGTTTCCTAAAATAAGAAATTACAACACTATATCCATCAGCTAACCAAGAATCCCATGAAATTTGGGATTACAGATCTGTCCAAAATTAGGAACTAAAAATCTGTTTCGAAACTCTGCCTCAAGCTGGTGAATAAAGATCTTCAGCTTGGAGAGTATATAGTTCTAAACACGAGTATGTAATACCTTCGTAAGAACATCGGCTAGTTGTCCGCCAGTAACAATAAGTGGAGTGCAAATTAGTCCACTATCCAATTTCTCCTTGATAAAGTGTCTGTCAATCTCACTATGTTTCGTTCGGTCAAGCTTTATTAGATGATGGGCAATATTTATTGCTAACCTATTGTTGCAATACAGTCTCATAGGCTTACTCCATTTTACCTTCAAAACTTGAAGAATAATTTTCATCCATAATAATTCATAAACCCCTAGAGTGATTGCTTTGAATTCAGCCTTAATACTTGATCTAGCCACAACATTCTGCTTTTTACTTCCATGTTACCAGGTTACCACCAGGGAATGTGCAACAACCTGAGGTAGATCTTCTATCTGTAGATGAACCTACAAAATCTGCATCTGTATATGCCTCGAGGGTTAATTCAGTGTTTATTTTAAACAATATTCCTTTTTCTGGACTACCTTTCAAATAATGAAGGATTCTATAAGCAGCCTGAAGGTGTACTTCTCTAGGATCATGTATAAATTGACTCATCACACTCACTGAATAAGCTAGATCAGGCTGTGTATAGAATAGACAAGTTTCCCAACTAGCCTCTCATACATGTCCCTGTTAACAGCACAATCTTCAAAGGATACTACAAGCTTACGATTAGGATCTACAGGTGTTGGTGCTGGTTTACATGCCAACTTCCATGCCTCCCTTAAAAGATCAAAATATATTTCTGCTGAGAGATAAATATCTCTTGTTTTGAGTGAGCCACTTCAATTCACAAAAATGCGTTAATCTCCCCAATTCGTTTATCTCAAACTCAATCAAACATTTCTTCACTCCTTGCATCTCAATCGCATCATTTCCTATTATGATTATACCATCCACATAGACCAATAAGGCTGTGACTCCTACCTTCGAGTGTCTAACAAATAGTGTGGTTCCCTTGGCTTTGTTTGTCACCCATAGCATAGATCACTTTAGCAAATCTACCAAACCGTGCTCGAGGTTATTGCTTAAGACCATACAAAGCTTTCTTCAACTTGCACATTTTATAACCTATCACAAGTTCACAAAAACCAGAAGGGAAATCCATGTATATTTCTTCTAGGTCACCATGTAAAAAAGCATTTTAAACATCAAATTGTTGCAAATCCCAATCATAAGTGACTAGTAACATGTTCATTTTTGCAACTAGGGCAAAAGTTTCTTTATAGTCTACTCCATAGGTTTGAGTGTATCCTTTGAACACTATCTCACCTCATATCTTTCCAATTTACCATCAGCCTTATATTTCAAAATAGACACCCCATTTACCATTTACACCCCACTAGCTTCTCTCCCTTCGACAATTCAACCAACTCCCAAATTTGGTTTTCTTCAATTGCATCCATTTCAACTCTCATAGCTCCTCCATTCTTCATTAGACAATGCCTCAGATAGGGTACTGGGTATGGGGATGGTGTTTAGATTGGTAAGGAAGGTTTTATGATATGATGAAAAACTATGGAAGGATACAAGGGTCGCTTGGTGCATTCTCGGGTTCCTTTTCTCAATGCAATAGGAAGGATATTGTTAGGGGCCTCTAGTTCTATTGAACTCTCTAGATGAGTTGGTTCAAAAATGTTCAATTGTCTCGAGATTTGGAGTGACTTCTTGGACTTTTGTCAGACTAGGAACCATAACTTGCGTCCTTGGGTACACCAAATTAAATTGCCTTTTATCAGCAGTAGCTTCTGTAGTTGTTTCATCATTCATCACAGACTCAAGTGTAGGGATAGACTCAGACTTAAGTGTAGAGATATACTCACACCCGTGTGCTGTCGTTGGTAGATTGGAAGGAGACAAAGACAAGTTAAACAAGTCAGACAGATTCTTATCTTCGCTTTCACTCATAAACTCTCCCAGAAGATAAGTTGTGGAAAAATATGAACTCTCTTCAGCAAATGTTACATCTGCTGAAACATAGAATTTCTTAGAAAGTGGATGACAGCATTTATAACCTCTATAAATGCATTTGACAGCTCTAGGCTCTAGTTTTTCCTTTTGATAACCGTGAATATGTACATAAGCAGTAGACCCAAAGATCATAGGAACAAGAGTGTTTACAATTCTTACATTAGGATAGAACTCAGAAAGAATCTCCAAAGGACTTTTTGAATCTAAGACTCTTGACGACAATGTATTAATCATATCTGTAGATGTGAGAACAACTTCCACCCAATAACTTTTTGGTACATTTTGATGGAAAAGAAGAGCTCTCTTAGTGTTTAATAGGTGTCTATTTTTTCTTTCAGCGACCCCATTTTGTTGTGAAATGTTACTGGAAGAGGATTCATGAATGATGCCTTCTTTTTGGATATGTAGATAAGGTTTGGTTAAAGTAATCCCTAGCATTATCAGTCCAAAAACACTTGATCTTTGTACCAAACTGATATTGTATCATTGAACAGAAACTAGGTATGATAAGACTCGCATCACAGTTATTTTTAATAGAAATATCTGATCAACTCTAGGACAGTCATCCATAAAGGATACAAACCCCCTAACTTATAATGGTGATTCAAAATAAACTCCCTTTTTGATAATGATAAAAGAGAGAAAGATGAGCTACTACCGTTCACAATAAGAGGGGTAAATGATTGCTCCGAAATTCACATCTTTTGTCAATTTTAGTATGGAAAAAAGATTAGTGGATAATTTTGGAACATGAAGAACATTTTTTAGGATGAAATATAAGGCAATTTTTATGTCTCCTAATTCTGCAACTATGGTGAGAGAACCATCAACAACGGTAATTTTCCTTGGACAAGATGTGTAGCTGCTAAATTGAATGCATGAACAAGTCAAGTGGTTTGTAGCTAACCCCCATATCAGAAAAAAGATCTTTCCAAGACATTTAATCCGATGGAAATAGAAGGATTACCTCAAGAGTGCCAATGAACTTGCGCTAGATGGTTTTTCAAGCATACCCAATAATCCTCTCATCTTTTCAATCTCATTACTACTGAAGGTGCCCAACTCTTGCAGTTGTCCTTTGTGAATGTGAGTTGTAAAATGAGCTATCCTCCTTTTGCTGACTGCCTTCGTAGGCCGTAATCATGACTTGATGTTGTTGTTCTACCATTTAATTTCCAACATCGATCCTTTGTATGTTGTGCCTTTTTACAGAATGTGCACCAGAGATTGTCTTTGTTACCTCAATTCTATCCTCTCTTATCGATTCCACTTTCCCTTGTTCGGAGACTTGTGTCTGTTGATCGATTCCTAATTTTGGTGACTCTTCCTTGGTACTAAACAATGCTAAAGCGTCCATAGTTTGTGGTTCGAGCATCACACACTGTCTACTTTCTTCTCGAATTAGTGATACTGCTTCATTCAATGACAGGACTTCTTCTTTTCCCAATATTTGAACCTGATAGTTGTAATTTACATTATGTTTTGGTAGGTATTTCAATGTATTTTTAGGTGTTGATTAGATGATTTGTGCACATTTAGGTTTAGAATTATGTTAGTGTGATGGTATGTTTATGTTTTTTAGTGTTTTGTAGTTTAGAGCATGATATTAGACTTTAATTTTGCACACTTAGAGGTGTTTTGATTTGTTTGTTACTGTATGAACTCAGATGAAGAAGATTGAACGAAGTTGGAGAGGGCTTGGACAAAAGGAACAAGGTCACGATCATGACAAAAGGCAAATTTCCTAGGGTCATGATCGTGACAGGAGCTCGCCAGACGTAGGGATCTTCTATTTTGATATTTGGATTTTTTTTGGACTTTTTGCCTTGGGTAAAACTAGGTTTTACCCTAAATGACAAAAGAACCATATAAGAAAAAAATTGACCCTAATGAGATCTAGCCTCCATTTGCCATTTTGAGAAAGAACACAAGGAAGTGAGACGAAGGAGAGAAGAGGCGAGGAGTTTCGGCCAGTTGCTGTCCAGCCACTCCAACCCAGCCATCTCAAGCTATTTTCTATTTCTTCTTGTTTATTTACTTCATCTTAAAGTATGCCTTGGGTTTGAAGATGTTGAACACG
>JANSVB020000079.1:4320986-4334179 GCA_025504935.2 Erythroxylum haughtii
TGAACAACAACAATGAGGTTTCTTAATTCCTTGACAATTACAATTCCACTGTTGATCTAGGATTGCTTTGTTTCAACCTAAATTCAAGGGGTTTAACTTATTTAATTCTAAATATAATTTAGAGTTATAATTTATATCATTACCAATATATTATAACTCTAAATCATATTTAACCAACTTGTATTTTTATATAAAGTTTGAGAAATTTTAGGATTAAAGATTTTGTTGCTGTTATTATTGTTGTTATTATTATTGACAACACAACAATAACAACAATAACAATAATATCTCAATAGAAATTTCACCAAGACGTGAATTTTGGGGAGGTCAAAAAGTATGCAGTCTTCCTTCTAACTAGTAGATATTTATATTTAATAAATAAAGATCATTATAAGATATTGGATCTTATTTTAATACAATTAGTGTTTAATTATAATTAATTGTAATTTTAATTAAAGTTAATTTAAATTAGAATTATATTTTAATTAAATTACTAAAAATTCTAAACTTTATTATAAATAGCCATAGGCTCTAAAGGAGCTAATAGTCCTTACTCACTCCTCTCTGCACTACCTGTAGTGTTCTTTCGATTTGTATGTATAAATATCATTGGAGATTAAATACTTTTATGATTAAGATGGTTGCAATGAACCGATATCATTTGAGGGAAACTTCAAGAAAACGATCAAATTAAATAGTAACGCATGAATTTATGATTCATGTTTTATTATGTTTATCCATTCATTATGTTATAGAATTTAAAGTGATATTGAGTTTCAAAAAATCAAACAAAAAAGTTACATTCTTATTATGTTGTGTGCAAGATGGAATCTTTCCCTAATTTCCTAGTAATGGTATTAAAGTCATCTTTAATTATATGACTTGATTTCAAATATAATTATTATTAATATGAATTTTAAAATTAAAATTACAATAGTTGCAAACCTTGATTACCAAAAATTGGATTATAATGTATTTATGTATTTTTTAAATTACGAAAATTTCAAATTAAACCCCCTTTCAAGCACAAATGAAACCTATAAATCCTAAATCATCAAAGACCCATGATTTGGAATAAAAGAGAAGGGAAGTCAGTTTCTGACCACTATAACCCTTAGCCCTAAGTCCTAAGTGATCAAAGACGACCATTGTCACCTGATTTTTGCAGATACAAAAGTATACAAGAAACCTCAAAGTTATTCTTCAAGCCTTATATTCTTCATTGTATTTCTGGTGAAAAGATTAACTCAAGCTTAAAACTCTCTATTGTAGGGTGTGAGTTGTAATTGATTTTATTTGGAATCTGAAAACCATTTATTAAGACGATATCTAGCTTATGAATTCTGGAGGTTACGTGGATTTTGTGGCTTGTTTTCTTGAATGAGGATGTTAAAATTTTAAGTTGTGTGATTTGGGAGTTGTTGGAGTTATTATTTCTTTTGGTAGTGGGATTGGTGAGTCGCAATAATTGTCTCAACATTAATGTGTTACTGGATATTCTATGGTTATTAGAGCTGGCGATGGTCAAAGAAGGGAGAAGCTAATGGTGTTGCGAGGAGAGGAGATATTTATAGCGGAGATGCAATGGATGCTCCTTATATAATGGTCGGGCAGCAGGCAGTAATGTTAGAGAAAGGAGCCGCGTGCTGTTGGAGATATGATATAAAACAGGTCGGTGGCGTGGAAGATGTTTTTATATATGATGTTGAAGAAAAATACAGCAGCAATTGCTGTGTATGGAATTTAGGGCAGAAGAACAATGGAGACAACAGCTGGTCTAATAGTTGACAACAATGGTTGGTCTAAAAAATTACGACGGCTAGGGTTGCATGGTGGCTAGGGTTTATTTGTGTCGTTAGGGTTTCCTAAGGATGAAGACAAGGTGTTTAGACACAAAGATTAGTTATTCTAGGGTAAGAATAAGTCATTATTGGATTAAAATATGCCAATAATGACTGAGTTTATTTGGATACAAGTTTAAGTACGAGATAAATAAAGAAATACAAATTGTTTGATTTTTGGATTAAAGTAATCATAAACTAAATAAAGTTATTTTACGCATGAAATAATAATTTAATTTCTAAACATAATTTAAAAGAGTTTTAAATTCAAAACTAATTTTAAAATTTAAATTAATTATTTTCTTAATTTGAAAAAGTTTTCATTAATCAATTAGAAAATAAATCCTATTTAATATTTTGAAAACAATTTTCTAATTAATTAAGAAACTAATCTAATGCAAAGGACTATCTCAATTAAATTTAAAATATTTATTTAATTTCGAAATTTTTCTTTAATATTAGAAAATAAATTTTAAATTAAATAAAAGTTATCTATAATTAGATTAGAAATTCTATATGGATTAGAATGTCTTATTTATTGAATTGCAAAAAAAGAAGAAGAGCTTTTCTAAATTATAGTAGGAAAGAATGTCAAAATAGTTGGAAAATTATTTTCAAATAAAATTATATTTCAATTTAAAATAAAAATTTAATTTATTTAGGAAATAATAGGTTTAATATAATTTATTTAAAGAATTAGAAATGTTATTTTAGATTATTTAAATTTAGAAATGTTATTATAGATTATTTAAATTAATAATTAGATTCAAAAAGAGATGGATATTTTATGTATATACTTAATCGTGGTCGCATAAATTCCAGGCCAAGGGTTTGAGTTTCATCTTAACATTTCACAAAAGGCTTAAGTAAGTTTATATCTGTAACGTTGGACTTTCTAAGCTCTTTGGTGATTGTTTTGTATATGGAGATATTACTATATATTGACATACACATGGTTGTATATGAGTTCAAAAATGAATTTGAATCCTTTTGGTACTTATGCCAATGATTTATAATGTTATATACCCTTACATGAACTTAGAGTTTATCGGCATGTGAAATCTTGGAGATTTTCGACATATAAGCTTTTAAGTGTGAAAAATCGAGTACATTGGATAGATATGGCCATGGTGGTTAAATTAAATGTCTTCTAATGCCTTAAAGGTGATTAGAAATGATTTATAGACTTATTGGACACTTAAAAAGTTTTATTGGTAAAGTTGATGTACATAAGGACTTATTTGCAAATTGTCAAAAGTTAAAGGACTTAAACCTAATTTTTCAATTCTTGAAGGATCAATATGTAATTTTATGCAATTAAGGGGCTTAGTTATTATTTCCAAAAGTCCAAGGAGCACAACAAAAATAAAAGTTTTGGAGATTCCTAAACTTTTGGCTTAATTGCAAATTTAGGAAAGTTTGGAAGGTAAAATAATAATTTCATATAAGCTAAGGGCAGAATGGTAATTTCACCCAATTTGTCAAAAACAGTCAATATTCTAGACCCTTCTTTCATTTATGATCGTGCATCATATTTCTAAGGGCTTAAGACATTTTGTTTTAATTGAAAGAAAGGAAGAAGAAAAGAGAAGAGAGGAAGAAGAAGAAGTTTGGGCCATCACCTTGAATTTTACCATTTTTTTAATTCTTCAACCTCAAACCAAGGTGTTTTAAGCTAATTTGGGGTCAAGGATCTCAAATCTATCATTAGATCTGAGAAAATCTCAAATGATTTGAAGATATCATCAAAGGAAAGTATAAGTAAATTTTGTCTCATCTCTCTCTACATTATGATTTTGAGTTTGGTGTTAAGATATGTTGTTCTCCATGCTTGAATATGCATAAAACATGGTTTAGATGAATAAAATGTGTCATGGAGAGGGTTCTTTAAGTCAAAACCGAAATTGTTCCCTTTTGGTGAAACTTTGTGAATTTTGAATATCTTTTAAAATTGATGGTCTAAATAAATCCTATGGTGTTAATTATACATGTATAATGTGAATTGATGATGAAGAATAGAGAAGATGTTTGTTGGTTAAAGTTAGGTCAAAATGATGGAGAAGAGGTGGATTTAATGAGTTGTACAAGTCATTGTATATCTTTTTATGTATAAAAGCTCGGGAGCCGTGAATTAGGGAGCTCGTACCAAGGATTATTGAAGTTAAGAAAGAGTATATTTTCTTTGAGATGAGTTGGGGAAACTATATTTTTCAAATAGGATTAGAACATCTTAAGACAAGCATGATGACTCGTATGTAAATTTTTAACCTAAGAAATTGAATTTCAAATGGATGCTAATATGCTTATGTATTTAATAAATGGCATTATTTTGAACAACTATGCATTTAGATTTCAAAAGATGGCTTTTATTTTATGAGAAAATGTTTTGGAATTTGCACATGCATAATCTAGTTATGTATGATGCATGTACTTGTTCTCTTTTGGCTTAGAGTCATGGTACAATTTCATTTTATCAGTTGGACTGATAAATAAAAATATGATGCCTTATTTGATTTTTGTATTTAATTTTTGTGTACGATTTTTGTGATTGATAAGGAAACGATTGATCAATCGTGTGATGGGTACAACTGATTAAGCGACTGTTATATCCTTGACACAGGTATATGAAAGTTGAGTTATCAACACCTTTCTACGGGACTCGCGGGTGATTCCACACTTAGAGTATGGACATCGATGAAGTCATCACCTAAGGTCATGACGCTCTTGTTGACTATAGTCCGAACTCATCATGGATGAAAGTCCAGCCAACATCGAGTATCGATAGGCGTGCACATTAGTTTGGTCAACTTGTCATAGATGATTGTTTTGTCTTATCCTAATATTGATTTTCCTATCGATATTTGATTTATACATATGATATTTTTATGCTTTTGTGTATTGGAACTGGTACCTACATTCACCATATGAGTGAGTTAATAGGTTAAGTCTATATGGTTTCTAACCAGTATACGTGGAGTCATAGGCTGGGCCTATGTGTTTTCTATATGAGATATATTCACTTCATAGGTTATCTACATCGTCTTGGTATGAATCAAATTCTATTTGTGATATATGTCTTTCCTGCTAACTGAGTACTTAGTATACTCATCCCCTCCACTTTCCAACCATGCAGGTTAATTTAGTGAGTTTGAAGCTCTGAGTGGATCGTGGGATCTTTTTGATATTTTCGAGGTATTATTACACGTGAGTAGTTTCTTAGTTTTTACTTTTGTTGTCTAGTCGCGCATGAATTATGTTTATGTAGATATGCTTTATAATTTTGTAAGATAACTTTTTATTACCTTGAGTTTTATAAATGATTTTATATATGAATATTTTGATACGATTGTTGAGATTGCCTTGAGTGGACTTTAAAGTCCTGAAGGTGTAGTTGGTTGTGAATATAGAAGTGTGTTTGAAATTATTTGCAGTTTTGAGATTTTTAAAACGCAGCCGTTGTGCTGCCCGAATTTTTAAAAAAAAAGAAAAGAATAGATATTCAGTTAGCCTCGCTTAGTCAGATTAAGGATACCATGAGTGTCCTTAGCCCGGTTTTGTAATGGTTGTCATGGGTCCGATGTGGTACTGGGTCGTGACAATATCATTATCTCTTGTACTACTTTGTACCCTATCATTACTAAAATGGTACAGGGTGCAAAAATAGTGACATAGATAATGTTAGAGGCTTATTCATGCCTTTTATGAAACATTAAGGTCAAAATCACACCTCTAACTAATGTTTAGAGAAATCATTTTAAGATCATATCAACGTATAGTGAGTTCAAATTGCCTAATTGTGACATCATATAACATAAATTAATGACTCATTGATAAGAAATTGTCAAAAACTGAACTATGTTAGAATTTATGGTGCTACCAATACTATTTTAAAAATGTTAAGGTATAAAGTAATATCATAGATAACGGTAGATACTAACTTATATTTTTAGGAAACCTTAGGTGGTCATTTGTACCTTTTATCATAACTATGTGTTTTTATATGTTTGATATATTTATAGAGCATATTAAATTGCAGGTTTATGTAAATGAAATTTTACATGCACATTTATGTTTAATAAGATGATTTGAAATTAAATTTCACGTTAAAATATTAAGGACATGCTTAGAACATGATTATTGCCTTCCATTGTTGTAAAAGAAAATTAGAATTCTATTTACTATTAGATTCATTGAGCAAACTCAAGATCTTTTGACCTAAATATGTTTATTATTATATTAACTAATCCTAGTTAACTAAATTTGTGTGATTTAAATAAACAAACACATGATCACATAAGTTTAAAAGCAAGTTAAGAATAACATATAAGATATGTTCTAATAATAGTTGTCATCTAACATATCTATGAGTCATATGAAATATGACTAATGAAGTTCTTATATACCTCATTTAGTTGGTATGTTAAGCAAATTTAAGGACAACTAAATTTGAATAGCACCCTAACCTATTAGAAAAATTATAATACTCTTTTCAAAACAGTAGTGATGGCTGTTATTGAGAATAAAATAATAGTACTTAAATATATGATTAAAGTCCTAATATTATTCAATTGTTATATCATATAAACTTATTACTTGCCTTTTGAAATATTTATTTTGTTTCTAAGTAGAAATTATCTTTGCTTAGTATAGTTGATACTATGTTTAGTGAATTAAATTTCTTAGACATAGTTTAGGTTTAAGAAGAGTTCTCAAAGATTAAATAAAAGTTATATATTCATTATGCAATATTGCTATTAATCCATGTCTAAGGATTTAGGGACAAAGTTTTTGAGATATATCAATGTCATATAATAACAAAATGCAATAACATTTTAAGTTAACTAATATCTCATAAGCTTTGTTATTAACATGTAAGATGAATGTAAATATCATGAAAGTGTAATATAAATAGTTGCATAAAGTAGAATTAAAATGTACAGTATTTTGATAGAATTGTTTCAGTCAATTTATCCTACTAAAGGCATAAATAAGGGCTACAATTAAAGACATTTTCTATATGTTGAAAAAAGTTATCATTGGAAGAAGATAATTACATGACTTTTCTGGTCAATACATTATATGATAAATATCATATACACTTGTAATTCATGTTTTTGCGTATCTAATATTTTATTTTGATTTAACATTACTATAAGGTTCAAGAAATGATAAAAACTATATTTTTAAGTAAAAGTATTTATTCCAAATTTATACAAAAATTTTGCATTGTTAGACTAAGGGAGACTTATGTTCAACAATTGAGATTATCCTTTTATACTATATTAGTTAAATCAATGTAATGAGAGACATAAAGTTATATAATAAGAAATATGTATCCGTTGATTATGAATCATATAAAACTTGTGACAGTTATTAAGTTGAAAGATAACTAAATTAACCTTTTATGAAAGGAATATTATGGTATTGAATTTTTAAATCTTATACATATGATATATTAAATGTAATAACAACTAATAAAATAATGAATATTTGTACTTTATTAAGTTTATTAATAAATTTATATGATATATTCATACCTTCAAATGAAAAATTAATTAAAAATATTTAAAGTTTCAAAATATTTAAATCTAGGTAAAAATTAAACATTGAAAATATTGAAACAATTTGATTAAAATGATATCATGAGATTAAAAAAAATTTATTATCTATAATGAATGAGATTCTCTAGTGAATACATCCACAACTAGATTCCATAATAATATGAATTTATGTAATGAGAAAAGTGCAATATGAGATATTGTATGATGAAATATTATTTTTTATAGCTAAATATAGTACAAAAACTTACCTTTGATAGTCCTAATCAAATCAATTAACAAAATTCCACATTAAATTATAGAATCATAAGACTTTAAAAGAGTCAAAGTTAATAATTTTAATGTGATGCTAGTTGAAGCATATATTTTGTAATAAGTTTAAAACTAAATTAGTTAATATAAAGGCCTAAAATATCCAAAAGGTTGGATATCATCTTACAAACCCTTTGATAAAATATATGTTTCAATGCATGCTTATAGAAGAGTGGTTCTTAAGATAAGTAGTAATAGTAAGATGAGGTTTGAAAGGTTCATATCTCATAATAGTACATCCAATTAGATTAGTGCCTTTGTTGATACATTTGATGTATAGTTAAAAGGTTATGAGAGATGAAAGATTCACTTTCATAATAAATTCAAAGAATTTTCTTTTAGAGATTATTGTGGATTTATAATATTTTTAAAAAAATATAGCACGATTATAGTTGTATTCTTCAGTGGGAGTACGTAGATGGCATATTGCTCATAAGGAAAAATAATTCACATTTTCAATTATTGAATATAAGATAGTTCAAGGACAACTTGTATTGGATATATAAAGGTAATAAATTAATTCTAGAAATTAGATCAATAGAAATAGATACATAACTGTTTCCCTATTCTAATCCAAGTTCATAGAAAATGTACTAAATTTAACATTTGAGATATCTACTACTTACGAAGTATAAAGATGTGCATTATTATATAATGATTTGATATTTAAATTTAAGTTTATACAGATATTAAATTTAGAAGTAAATCCTTTAACTTGAAAAGTTTCAATATGGAATCAATTACTAATCAAGTCATAATACATTTTTCATATAGTAGAAATGAGTATTTAGATCAAGAAGTTCTTTAATAAACTATCTATAGTTCCTTACATTATTGAAACAGTAATATATTATAGAACATCAGAGCCATTGTGCATATGAAAGGAGCTAAGTCTCATTGAATATCCAAGTATGCATTTAGGCAGTTTCTCTTAATTATCTAAGATAATTAAGAAGAAAGTTATAAGATTTAAGTAAGTGTTAACTACAAAGAATCTTTTAGAATTATCTCACTAAAACACAATCTTAGTAGTAATATGATTGTCAAAGAAGATATGGTATAAGATGCTTAAGAGATTAGCTTAGTGCAAGTGAGATATGCCCTATAGCTAATCGATTGGTTGTATTTTCTTCACAATTATTTAAAGATATTTTATTTTATTCATCTTTATTTAATTAGAAGATGTATAAGATAAAGTTCAAGTGATAAATATACCTTATAGATGAAATTAAGATGAGATCATAATAATGAGATTCATATTATTTTTATGTATTATCCCTAAATTGTTTTTAGTTATTTTTCTATTGATATTGAATACTAATAGAGCATAAAAAGATTAATACACACAATTTCTTCTTTATAAAGGAAGTAGTCAATCTCATAGAATAAATATAGAGTTACTTAAGTTCATTAAACTAATTCAATATGAGAATTTTATTATATATATATGTGATGCTTGTATACATAATCCTTTAAATTAGGATCTCTAAAGTATCTTATATAGAAATCACTATGTTTTGATACTAATGATAACTTATCCTAGTCAAAGGTAGCTTAATCAGTAGTCATTAGATATAACATGAATTATATAAAAGCACTTAAATGATCACATATGATTTGTCTCCTTAAAGTAATTGTGAACAATGTTATATTGTTCTCTATTTGTAATAATTTAGAAATTCATTGGTCAAAGTGGAATTACACTTTCAAAATAATTTTCACATGTCACTAATAGAATCAATTACTAATGATATGAACTAATGTAATTGGACTCAAATATATTATATATGAATTTCATACTCTATGTTTAATCTAAATATTATTTGATGAAATAATTGAACTATACAAAAAAATCATACACGAAAAGATTAGTCAAATCATTTTGATATTCCTAATATTTGGATAGTTAATATGCATTACTAGATGTCAATCTTGATCTATAAATATAAATTATTTAATCAAAGAATTAAAATAAACAAAAAGAGTTTAATTTATCTAATCTTAAATATGATTTAGATTTATAATTTATATCGATTGTTAATATATCTAGGAACTTAACAGATCATAGACAATATTTCAAATAAAACATCAAGTCCTTAGTGCTGTAAAGAGTGTCTGCTTATATATTTCAAACATTGAATCTTGTAGTCATTTTTCTAACATTATAAATTTGATATAGAAAAACTTGTTAAATTTATTAGAGAATTGGAGTAGAAAAATGCACAATTAGAAGACTATAAAATTTGTAAGGAATAATTTCATTTTTTGTAATCAATGCAGAATTGAAAAATGAAAAAAAGTAGGATGGGTGAAATAAAAGAATTGTACAAGTAAAGAAGTATAATTTTGGTTATCTGAAAAGTTAATGATCCGCTCAGAAATTTTCTTTTATGGTTTATTAAAACTGTTAAAGACATGAAACATTACCCTACTGTGAATAGAGCTTTATTACTGAAGATACAAAAGGGTTGACAAACATTTTTATGTACACATAACCTAAAATTTAAATGAGGCAATGCCCTTAAAATTAAGAAACCCTAATGATAATTTTATCACTAGCTTGGAGCTTTGCAAATTTTTCGCTAATTATACTCCAAACTCCATCACTAGTAGGGGCCAGGAGAAGTTAACTTTTCCATTTTAATATTCATCAGTCACATTCTTTTGTTATATTAGAAATAGATAATACTATTTAAAGGACTTACCAGTATATATATATGTATATAACTATAACATTAGAAATAGATAATACCATTTAAAGGGACTTATCTAGTTATTTATATTAGGTTAAATTAATAGTAGAACACTAGAACCGCACAATCAAACTTTTTCTGGCTGTTCCATAATAATAACTCCGGAAACAACTTTATCAACCTACCATTACTATCCCTGTCCTGACAAGCACATTAAATTCTGACTAGACGCATCCATTTCTTTGTCAGACTTAATGAGAAGGGCCATAGCATCATCTACGAAAGCAGTGATAACTTGCACAGGTCAGTCATCGTAAAAGTGGTGTGACCAGCAACACTTGTAATACAGCTATGCATGAATATAGTCACTGCCACTGTTTTAAAGCCTCTTCTCAGAAATTAAATTCCTTTGTCAGCAGCTAGTCAAACTAGTTCATTAAAACTCCTCTTTTGTGTTTCTTCTTTATAAATATGCATCATGTACCTACCTGTAATTAGTATTTTGAAATTTGGACCTATCATTAAATTAGAGGTCTTATTGATTATCGATTTAATCGGTTCAACCACCGATCAAGTTAGTGTGATGTTATAATTATGCAATAATTATATTTAATTATATATAATATTAATAATATTTACAAATATAAAAACATACCAAAATTTTAAAAAAAAAACTAAAATTCAATTTTTATTGAACCAGTGGTTGGACCGGTCCGACCGATCAATTGACCAATTTTGACCGGTTCTCACTGGTTTAATTGAGAACCGGTTTTAATTGATTAACCGGACCGAATAGCCGATCGGTCATCGGTCAAATCGGTCGGATTGACCGGTCCGGTCCGGTTTTTAAAACTATACCTGCAACCTTAGAGCGATAGGAAGGTGAAGAATAAATTTACCAAGAGATAAGTGACAGACGCGAAGATGAAAGTCCAGAAGCGGCCGAGAAAAGCATCAGCAATGTAAGCACCGGCAATAGGAAGCAGCCAGACGGTGCCAGCCCAGTTGGTGACGTTGTTGGAAGCTTGAACAGTGCCTTCGTGGAGCTTTGTTGTCAAATATATGAACAAGTTTGATGATATCCCGTAATATGCCATCCTCTCAAACACTTCATACACTACCAACATAATGTTGTAATCACCATTACTATAACAGAAAACCTAAAAAAAGAGAATGGAGGGAAACTTGTTTTGGAACGTTATTCTAACATTCCCCTTACATCTAAGAAATCGATTTCAAAAATGATATCTCGCTACCGTACTATATATACTAGCATTTGTGTGTATGCGCTCTTCTTTAAAATGGGCATGTAGGCGTCAATGTTTTAGCCGTAAACGTACTTTACCATCCATTTCTATTTATGAATAGTCAATCGTCTTGTGAGCTTTAAGTGGTATCAGATAGGTCTCGGAGTTACAGTAGTAATGCAACATATATCAACGTACCGACAATAAAGGAACAAGCTTTCCATCTACCGGTCTCCGATCTTAGGACGGGTTTGCCCTTGATGTCCACAGTCCCATCTTGTGTGTAATCTTCTCTATCGTTTGCTGGGCTCCTCCCTTCCATGTTTTCCATCACAGTGAGGAGTGTGGGAGAGACACAGAGCGAGCAAGCTATATATAGTGCTCTAGAGTATTGATCTGGTGTGTCTTTTGGTTATAGTTATATGAGTAGAGGTCTTGTTTATATCTAGTAGTTTAGTACCATTCCCGACCGTATTGCAACTTGATATAGTACAGGAAAATATAAAAGATAGTGATCCTACTCAAGAAAGCGTCTATTAGTTGCTTAGTTAAGTAGCTTAATGCACTATAAATTGTTTATATATGCATACCTAAGTCAAATTCATGGTGCAAATACTTTCTTAACAATTAACTCCTATCTCTTCCAAGTTTCATGTAATGTCTCACCCTATAGACGTTAGAAAGAGAAGATATAATTCTAAGTATTTGTCATTCATATTGGCGGAAAGTATTTGGCCAAAAGCTTTTCAACCAAACCATTCCATGTAGAGGCAATGACTATAGCTGTGATTTAGCTCAATCTCTCAATATAAAAGGAAAAAATTCTTAATTGAATGGCATCTTTGGAAACTCTATTAAACTTGAATTTGTAACAAATTTTCAAAAAAATTGCAATATACATATTCAGATTTTCATCCAGTAGCCCATTAAATTGAACCAACTGTTGAACCATCTAAATCATGCTTGGCTTAATCCAAAGTTATTTACCTCAACTCTTTGTCTAGTAATGCTAGACTCAGTCCTAATTAGGGACAGTTTAGCATAATCCTTCTATTGTGTGATTTCATCCTCGATAAACCATTTGATCAAAAGAATAATTTAGCCCCCAACATTTACACTAAAATTTGAATTAGACCTTAACATTTCGGAATATTCAAAATGAGCATAAATGTACGGAATAACGGATGGAGTTATAAAGGTTAAATGATTATGTGAATTTTTTTTACTAAATTGGATTTTTTAAAAATTATTAAAGTGGAGCCTATTGGTTTGGTAGGTGGCTTTAAATGGACGTCTCACTTCCATTTAAAATGTCAGTTTCTGCGCAACTTCTAACTGTGGGGCGTGCACTCTGGCCTCCAGTTGGCTTGGGAACTTGGTTATCGCCGGGTCATTGTGAAAGTCGATTCTCTTGAGGTTATCAACATCCTCTCCTCTTCCAACCCTATTCTCACTAACGATCTTCTTCTGGTGACAGGTACCCGGTGACTTCTTCATCGTGAATGGGAGGTTCAATTGCAGCATGTGTATCGTGAAGGTAAC
>JANSVB020000079.1:4364769-4376383 GCA_025504935.2 Erythroxylum haughtii
GATTCGTTTCGCTTATGATTTTGCTTCGGCCTTGTGTCCCTTCGTTCGATTTTGCTTTCGTTTCGTTTCCGTCTTTCATTTTTTGGTTGGGATCCGGATTCCGGATCGGGTCCCAACACAAAAAGTGATCGATTAGTTTTCTAAAAAATCTTTTTATCTTTCCGGTGAGTTTGTAAGGAATTTGTTCCCTCCTCTAATCAACCACTTGTATATATTAATCATCCAATTTTTTCAAGGAGTTGAACAATGTATCCTTGTATAAGAATATCTTTTATTCCAGAAAGTTTGTAATGTAGTTGGTTGATAAATATGGTTAACCACACACAAAAAACCAGTGAAGCTAAAAGGTTAACTATTTTCATATTTCAAGGGCTTCCTTCTCTTCTTTTTTTATCTTATTTGTTTTTGTCTTCCAAAATCCTAAACAATTCATTCTTTTCTTTTAAAAGCATTATCTCCATTTTATAAGAATCAAGTTAGATTACATCAAATTGAAATTTGTTACTCTTGAGTTTCAAAGTTTGAAATTATCCAAAATTTTTATAATTAAGGTTATCTTTCCAAATTGACACTTCCACAGTCAAATTAAAAAGGGAGTAAATTTTGTTATCATTTTAATTATACTGATACATCTTTAATTTTGTTCAAATTTGACATTTTAGACAATTTGATATATCATTTTTAAAAATCTTTAGGACTTTTAAAACTATTCAGTCATTTATAAAATTGATTGTTGGATAATGTAATTATGCTTAATTTTTTAAGCAAATCTAAATTCTAATTTTTTCAAAACTTACCACTTTTTTGGAAAATGAATATGTCATAACTATAAACAAGATAAATCAACATTACAATGAGTTCAAGTATAAACTTAACTTGAAAGAGTATAATTACAAAAATCAAAAAAATTATAGTTGCCAACTATGCTTCATATCAGGAGAAAAAATAAAGTGAAAATTTTTTGCAGTTAAAGCAGATCGAACAAAGTTGATTATCATATTAGAAACCTAGTATGCTCCTACTTCATTTTTAGAAAATAAATGCGAGTTCCTCTCCTTCCAAAGATAATAAATGGTAGAGACAAAGGCGCTTTGGTAGAGGATTGCATTGGGCTTACCATTCTGAGAATTGCAAATAGCCTAGGAGAGAGCTTGCTCCCAAGAGTATGGAGAACCAGTCCCAGGTAACAAATGTAAGATCTTACTCCATACAACTTTCGAGTAGGTATAGAGGAAAAAGAGGTGATGCTGATCCTTTATTCCTAATTTACATAACAAGCAAGTAGAGTCAACATTCCTATGCCATTGTTGTTTAGTCCTGAGTTGGTTTTTTTATCACAAGCTAAGAGATAAAAGATGCCTTAGGATAGATAGAATTATGCCATAATAATGAAGACCAAGGTACCTTAGATAAGCCATGATTCAAGATCTAGTGACAAGATTGGTTGGAGAATCGACCACCAGGTTCCAAAGTTGAAATGATGGAGTCATCCCTTAGCACATTAAGCAAAGGGGGTAAAAATTAGGCCAGAGTATCAAAACCTTTGAAATTACCACGCCATTGGCCATTACAATTTAGAGAAGAAACCCTCAAATGAAAAGGAACTCTATTACATAAGTGTTGAACCAGAGGATTAGAGATAAGAGGATATGGGTCTAACCAGTTGTTAAACCAAAGCTAGGTGGAGTTACCGTTTCCAATCTTGTGTTTAATACAAGGGTAGACTAGTTCTCGCATGTGCAACAGTTGTATTAGAATCCATAAGAATTCCTTCTTGCAGCCAACCTACCAGAAGTTGACATTTTTTAAGTGATACTCATGAAACCACTTAACTTATAGTGCATTGTGATCAATATATAATCGTCATAGTCGTTTACACATTAAGACCTTTTGTATGGAGGAAATAGATTTGATCCCTAATCCACCAAACCTATTAGGTACAACCACCTCACTCTGTTTTACCTTAGCATTTTTAGCACTATTGGTGCTACCTGACCATAGGAAGGCTTTCAGGATTTTATCAATTTCCTTGAGGACTTTCTGAGGTAAAGTAATATGAGCTTTAAGCTACTTAAGACAGAGTTGATTAGTGTAAGTCTAATAGCATAAGAAAGGAACCTGTTATGCTAGGCTTGCACCCTTGACTTAATTATCTCCAAAAGAGGTAAACAGTCTAGCAACTTAAGTTTAGTGGAGGTGATGGGAAGTCCTAAACAATAGAAAGGATCAGAATAAATATTCAACCCCACTAAATGTTAAACAAGGTCCTAATTCTGCACATCTGCTGAGACATATAAACAACTCTTATCCGGGTTAAGTTTTAACCTTGACCATTCCATAAATAAATTCAATGCATGCTTCATCATGGAAAGTGAGTGAGGGTCAGTGCCATATAAAATCAAAAGTCGTCAGTATACATAAGATGTGTAAGTTTGGGAGCTTAATGTTTGTAATGAAACTAGAAACTTCAACTGTAATTGGTTAACTTACTTATCAACCGTGAGAACCCTTCCATTACCAAAGTAAATAGAAAAGGTCAAAGTGGGCCACTCTATTGAATACCTTTAGCAATCTTTATTATTTTGGTAATGGCATCATTAACTAGGATAATCAAGGTAGGAGTTTGGGCAAGACATGATCCAATAAATGAATAACCGTCGCATCTTAATGGCCTTAAGACAAACTCGAATAGATATCCAACTGATAGTGTCAAATGCCTTAAAGAAGTTAACTTTAATTAAATAAAATTTGAGTTGCTTTCTTGAGTTGTACTCCTTTAACAGTTCCTGTAAAAGAACGATGTTATCACCAATATTCCTCATAGGAATGAAAGCACCCTGGGCAGAGTTGATGATATTAGAGATAGCCACTTAAAGGCTCTCTGTTAGAATCTTAGAGATGACTTTGTAAATTATATTGTAGTAGGAAATCAGTTTGAAGTGACTCATACACTGAGAGTTACGCTTTTTAGGAACTAAGCATATATGAGTATGATTCAACTCCTTAAGCAATTTCCCATATTCAAAGAATTACAATACTAATGAAGAAAATAACTCACCTGTAATGTCTCAAGTATTTTGGAAGAAGAGAGCAGTAAAGTCATCCAGCCTGGTGCCTTAGAAGATTTCATACTAAAAAGTACTCGTTTGACATCCATCTGAGTAACAGGTCACATAAGAAAATATATAATACTAGGATCGATTGTACATTCAAGCAATTTAGTCACATTAGAGCTAGGCCTCGAAGTAGAATCTCCACCTATAAGCTTTAAGAAGTGATTTTGAGCAAGCTCCTAAATATGAGTCGGATCAGTGTTCATCTGGCCCCTGTTGTCCGTAAGTACTGTAATTGTATTAGTGTTCTAGTGGGCAAGTAAGGTAGCATGGAAGTACTTAATATTTGGATTCACCATTCTTTATCTATCTTAATCTAGCCTTTTGTTGAAGAATATATTTTTTATGCTTGAGGGATTCCAGGTAATTATATAGACACCCCCTTTCATGAGCCTGAAGATAGTCATTATGAGGATCTTGGTAACAAGCTACTTGAGCTTGAAGGAGTTTCACCTTTAGGTTAGAGATATCCATTGTATGCCTAAACAAGAAGTTTTTTTAGGGAAACCTTTATTATCTTCAGTTTTTGCATTAACTGAAACAATTTGTAGGCCTCATTTTTGACAGAACAGTACCTCCCTACCAGTTTAAGAAAACCTGCCATCTCTATTAAGCCATTGAAAAATCAAAATATGGCAATAATTTTATAACAACCCTCAAGTCTTTGGATCCATATGAAAGAATGATTCGAAAGGAGATTATCACCAAAGTGCACAAAAGATTGAGAGAAGTGTGACAACCAAGTCCATAAGAAAAGTCCATGTGCTCTTGCTATATTCATCCACAATCGTGGGAAAATAATGTGCTCCAGACAAAGATGTCTGAGCATAAGGACCCCATACATCCACATGTATCATATCAAAAATTTTAAAACATTCAGTATCAATGATTGAAAAACGGAATCTAGTTTGTTTGGCCATTGAACAAATTTCACAACTCAGGTTTGTAACAATTTTTTGTAAACCATTATAACATGAAAACTTTTGCATTACAGAATTAGACGGATGACCTAGCCTTTTATGCAAAACATCACACTTGACTACTGCTATCTTATTCATCACACAAGTAGTTTCACCATTGCTTCTATTTACAGTACTTGAATCCTTGTAAAACAAATCACCTTTCTCCTTACTGTTGAATGTGTCTCCCTTGATGACATACAAATTCTCCTTTACTTCTCCAAAAACAATCTTGTTGTTAGTCAAAAGGTCCTATAAATCACAGTGAGTGGAATAACATTTAAGCATTACTGTTGTAGACTTAACCAGTTTACTTACTGAAATTAAGTTGTGACTAAAACTAGGAACAAATAGCACATTGTTCAGCATCATATTATTGCTCAACACCACATCTCCTTTATACTTGACATCAACAACCACTCTATTTGGTAAATGCACTTTAGTAGGTTTTGTAACTTCGAACAAGTTATGAAACCATTCTTTCCTAGTGCATATATGTGTGGAAGCACTAGTGTAAATTATCTGGTCATCACGTTTTCCATACACAAGCATATTCATATGTGAATTCACTAGCAGCATACTTTCATGCTCAATATTTACAAAATTCAGGCATTTTGTATCAACAATCTGTTTGCCTTTCAGAATCTTCAAAAGCTCTTGTTAAATCAACTTTGCAATATCTGCATTATTTTTCTGTTCTGAATTCTCATCAAGAGGAACTTCTGCGAAGTGGACCTGTTTGCCCTTTCTATCTTCGTGAACTCCCCTCTTCTGTTTCAATTCCTTCCACCAATCCGGATAACCATGAATTTTAAAACAAGAGTCCCTCTCATGCCCCTCCATATTGCAATGATCACAATGTTTATAATCTTTCTTTTTATTATCCATTTTCTTAAAACTTCCTTTGCCAACATTACTGCCTTTAACAAATATTGTTGTTTTCTGTTGACTCAATATTCTGCATTTGTATGTGTCTCTGCCTTTCAACTCTTGCAACCATAGAGTACACCTTATCAATACTAGGTAAAGGATCAGATGCTAAGATTTGACTTCTAATATGATAAAAAGACTGATTAAGTCCCATCAAGAATTACAGCACTCTATGCTTCATTTCTGTTGCTTCTAGTTTCTTGTTCAGTTCACATTTGCAGCCACTACATTTACACATTGGCATCAGTTCCAACCTATTCATCTCATCCCAACATTTTGCCATTTTATTGTAGTACACAACCAGAGAATTATTTCCTTGTTCTGTAACATTGATCTCTCTTCGTATTTGATAGATTTGAGGACTATTGTTCTTATCCCCAAACCTTTCTTCTATTCTATCCCAAAGAATCTTGGAATTAGTATTGTAGATAAAAGCATCTGCAAGTTCCTTCTCCATAGAATTCAAAATCCATTGCTTTATCATACAATCAACCTTTCTCCATCTTTTATACTTTGCATCATTCATTGCTATAGTCAAAGAACCATCAATAAATCCTAACTTATCCTTTGCTTCTAACAAATTCATGATTGAAAAACTCCAGCTCATGTAATTGGATCAAGTCAATGGCGATGTTACTAGCACCATTCCTGGATGATCTGAATTGTGTAGTCGATAAGAATCTTCCTCCTGAAATTCATTCCTTCCTACATACGTTCGTGAATTTGCCATTTCTCAAATGACTTAGCTAAAACTACCTGCAATCAGCTCCAGATATAAGAATAGTCAATAAAATTCCTCACCACAACAAACAAATTCAATATTTCACGTCGATCTTAAGCATTTGGCTTTGATACTATGTTCAGATGTTCAGAATAGATAAGAGATAATTTTTGTGAATGAAAGAGCTCTCATTCATTTTCAGTTCAAAGCCTTTTATGGATACAAAGAAAACTCATATACAAAGCTAACTAGGGATGCAACTCTTTAGTAAGTGTTTAGCTAAGCATTCTGTTATAACAGGAAAAAAAACTTTCGTTAACTAACATTAAATAACTATTTACATTTATATTTCAACAAACAGCAACCCAAAATTTTATCTTGACTTGTCCCTATTATTTTATTTTATTTTTAGGAGGGTGTACTCTTATCATCCATAAAAAACAGAAGAAAAAAAAGTCAAATATGAAACTTTTTTTTTTGCATAAAGGGAAAACGAACAGAGCAATTAGACAACTAGTATAGGGAAATGGATTCCCGACAAATTCTCTAACAGGATAAGGTGGCACCCAATAGGTGAGATAGGAAAATAAGTGACGCCTACATCAAAGTGACTGACATAGTTTGCTAGCCAATCGGAGCATTTGTTGCTCTTACGAAAAACATGTCGGTGAACCACAATCTGGTTCCTGGTGAACAACTCATGGATACTTCGGACAATGGGAAGAATATGTCCGGATCGCCGATCGGACGAAGATAGGATATCAAAAACCATTGTAGAATCAACTTCAAGTTCAATCCGTTGATGACCCAAATGCCACGTCAGTGTCAGTCCAGTGTAGACACTCCAGAGTTCAGCTTCCATAGGGGAGCACTAACCAATATGTTGCGAGAATCCACCTAGCCAGTGTCCTGTAGTATCACGTAGAAGACCGCCTGCTGTGGCTGTAGCCGAGGATCGTTTAGAGGCGCCATTAATATTAAGCTTGATCCAACCAGTAAGAGGCTTGTTCCAGTCGATGTGACGTTCTTGGTGGGGTTGAGGTCCAATAGGAACTACTAGACTCTGCCACCTAACTGAGTCACGGAGGATACCTGCATAAGACAAAATAAGAGAACGAGGTGAGGAAGGCCAAATAAAAAGCGCATCGAAGAGAGACTTATTTCTCTATTGTCACAGGAACCAGCAAGTAATGCCGAATATGATCGCCCAATCGTGTCCAATATGAAACTAGTGGACATACATATGTTGAGAAAAATTTAAATGCGTGTGAGAAAAAGAAGGTAAACTCCGAGTAAACATCCTAATACCATCAAGCCACGCTTGTAATGAGAAAGAAACGTTAACATTTTAATCCGATAGCTAATTATTAATCATTTATCGCATACTTGCCAATTAAAATTTAAAAATCAGAGTACAAATGTCATCTGTTTAGAAGATACGGCTGCAACAAGCCCTGGGTACATGAGATGAGACAATGAGCTGTAACACATAAAAAAGTGAGTGGCCCATTTGTCCTTACACTCATCAGACCAATTAATTTACACCCATTCAACTTTAATTATGACATATGGCACGAATTTTCATTTACTAATAACATTACCCCACATGAGCATGTGACAGTTGATGTCAAATTCAATGACTCTGCCACCACTCTCTCCAACCTCACTCTGTTGGCGTGCAAGCGTTGAGATGATGAGGTTGATTTTGGTCTTCACATGCCTCTGCCTTGGCTTGGTAGCTGCAGCTGATTGGAACATTCTCAGCCAGAAAAGATGGCATGGGTTGGCCAAGTCCAGTTTGAAAACCTACTGCGAGAGTTGGAGGATCAATGTGGAGCTCAACAACATTAGGGGATTTGAGGTGGTGCCCCAAGAATGCGTAGATCATGTCACACATTACATGACATCGTCCCAGTACGAGGCTGACTCCCAGAGAGCTGTGGAAGAGGTTAGGCTTTACCTTAGTAGCTGTTGCGCTTTGAAAGGCGATGGTAAAGATGCCTGGATCTTTGACGTCGATGACACGCTTCTCTCCACCATTCCTTACTACAAGAAGCATGGTTTTGGGTAAGATCTGTTCTAGATTTAAAGGCATTTATTTACATAATATACCTTCTAACGCTATGAGATAAGATTTTAGGACCCTGAAGTCTCTAGATGTAGTTTTTGAGTTCTTTGTTCTCGACTTATTTAGGAAATCATATGGTTCAGGACTGAGAACTTCTGAACGACAAACTGTTCCTATCATATCATCCCATCTAATTTCATGAATATGCGCCGTTACTCTGACCTTCCAAGACTTTCCATGATCCTTGATGAACTTGAAATGAATTAACTAAACCAGGGGACAGAAGCTAAATGCATCCTTATTGGAAGCATGGATGAAAGAAAGCAAAGCACCAGCTTTAGAGCACTCACTGGGGCTCTTCCATGAAATTAAAGACAAAGGGGTCAAAATATTTCTTATTTCCTCACGAAGTGAGACGCTCAGATCTTCCACAGTTGATAACCTCATCGATGTTGGTTATCACGGATGGAGTAATCTCGTGTTAAGGTATCTTCTGTGTTTTAATTTTTATGCCTTTTTTTTTTCTTTCGTACATAAACATTTGTCTATAAAACCCTAAATTTCTTCAATTGTGAATATAGGGGTCTTGAGGATCAATTACAGAAAGTACAACAGTACAAATCCGACGCAAGAAAAAGACTGGTGGATGAAGGGTATCGCATATGGGGCATCATAGGAGACCAGTGGAGCAGTGTGGAGGGACTTCCTAGTGCTAAAAGGACATTCAAGTTGCCAAATTCCATCTACTACATTTCCTAAAGCATAAGCTATTAAGCTATATATATATATATATATATCTGATTATGACTTCCATGTACCTTGATCTCAAATGTTATCTAAAGAACTACCGTCTATTGTTTCATTACATATGTTCGTTTTAACAAGTATGCAGTAACAAAGAAAAACAGTTAGAAAATCATACTCAGCGATTCAGGGTTCAGAACTAACATGCAAAACGTCAGCATGAAAATGTAGAAGATGGTCGCCGAGGAGTCTATATGATTATTTAGGTTAAGGACTTATCCATTATGGAAATTTTAAATATTTTTTAAATGTTGAACATTTTAAATCTTTCAATTAAATTTTAGTTATTTTTAAAGTATAACTTATTAGTCCAAAACATTTATTCTAACATAAAAGAAAGATAATAAGAAACTTTAAAAAATTCTCTAATTTTTTAAATTCTAGAGAAAATTTTAGTTTTCAATTTTTCTTTTCAAATCTCCTTTTTTTAGAATTTGATTAAAAACAACCCTTTTCTATTAGAAACTTGAGGGTCTACAACACTTGGATCTCAAATCAGCAGGTTTAAACTTCACAACCCCTGAAGAACTAGGTTTCTTCACCAACCTTGCTTATCTTGGACTGTTATCAAACCACCTCACAGATCCATTACCTCTTTCCATGGCATCATTGACTCGACTGAGAGAGATTGGAATTTCTGATCATGAACTATCTGTCAATATCTATCCATATCTCCTATCCAAGCGTTCAGAGCTAATTTGTTTGCAACTCCAAACTAATAATTTATTTGGAATAATTCCATCTCAAATTGGATCCCTAAGTAGGTTGAACTACCTCTACCTTTTTCACAATCAATTATCAGTTTTCATAGGAAATTTGCCAAATCTCATGGAGCTTCAGTTGTCAAATAATTTTTAAAATGGTCCCTCCTTCAACCATAGGAAACCTGTCAGGGCTTATTAAACAGCTGAATGGGACGCTTCCTCTTGAAATAGGTAATCTTGAAAGTTTAGAAGGGGTTGACTTGAGCCAGAACTACCTGTAAGAAACCATCCCTTCTTCATTAAGTTGCCTGAAAAGCCTCAAATTATCTTACGTACCATTTAACAACTCTGGAAGCGTTCCTGAAGATTTTGGTCCCAGTTTCTTGAGCAATGCAAGCTTCTCCTACAACAAATTTATAGGAAAGCTTCCTCTAGGAATTTGTATACCAGCCAATAGAAATAAACTAGTTGGACCAATTCCGGAAAGCCTTAGGAACTGCACAGGACTGAACAGAGTCCGACTTGAACAAAACCTTTTGGATGGAGACATCAGAGATGCATTTGGCATATACCCCAGCCTACAGTTCATTGACTTAGGAGACGACCAACTCTCTGAGAGTGTTGTCACCAGTATGGGGACAGTGCAGAAATCTCTCAAACTTCCGCATATTTGCAAATATGATATCAGGTAATATTTCCCCAGAGTTTGGAAACTTGAAAGATCTACAGAATCTTGACCTTTTCTGAAAACCAAAGGGAATATTCCATTCAAACTCTTCAGTTCCTCAAAGCTCAACAAACTTAATTTGAGCCACAATCTGCTCTCAGATGTAATACCATTAGAAATTGGAAGACTTACACAACTACAGTATTTGGATTTATCAAATAATAATCTTAGCAGCCAAATTCCCGAAGAAATTGGGACTGTCAGGCACTTATATTCTTAGACTTGGGAAAGAACAGATTAAATGGGGCAATGCCATACCAGATTAAAAATCTAATTGCTTTGCAAATTGTACTGGATCTAAGCCAAAACTCCATAACAGAAGAGATACTCCAGCAACTGGGAAAATTGATAACACCGGAAATATTGAACCTTTCTCCTTTTTCGGGTCGAATCCCTTCGTCTTTCCGAACTCTTTTGTGCCTTCAGATTAATCTTAAAAGGTCCCATCCCAGAAAATAAAGCTTTCAGCAAGCCACTGCTGAGCAACTGGCCGGCAAGCCTGGTTTATGCTGTAAATTGAAAGAAGAGGTGAATAAATGATTGAATGCTTAAAGATTTTATTATGTATACAAGTATAAATATATATATATACAAGTTTGACCTTTTATCTTGATCATTGATCAAATATTGTTTTGATCTGATGGTCAGCAGTTATAACTAATTTAATAATTTGTACGGCAGGTAGTTGTCTATGACAAAGATATTCATGTTGGACCCCGTTTCTAGAGCTCAACTCTTGAATCATGAAAACAGGAGTTTGTTCAATGAAAATCTCCTTAGGGTTACTCCAATATAAAAAAAATACAGCACCTACAGTGGAGGACTTCACCGCTACAACAGAATGTTCGTTGCGACGAACCGTTGGGAGAAAATTCTTCGTTGCGGCAAACTAAAGTTTCGCCATGGCAAAAATACTGAAATAATTTCCTGTGATCCTTCGGGAAAAGTTCGTCGCGGTGAACTCTTGAATTCGCTATGGTGAAGGTCTAAAATTTTTCCTCCCGCTCTTCTTAAGATAAATACACCACGACGAGAAAGTTAACTTTCATTGCGACGAACCTACAATGTTATTTTCGCCACGGCGACCCTTGAGAGCAGATCACCTATCCAATTTAACTCTGTCCCTCTCTGTCCAATTTAACAAACGGCGTCGGATTCAGAAGCAAATGAACACTGTCTTTTACTGACAGAGAGGCACCTGTGGGTCCCACCCACAGGTGCCGTTTTTTCTACAGCGCCTAGCGCCAGCCAGCCATTCGAGAACTTTTGCAACAACGCCGTTTGAACAGAAGCAACTTTTGCTTCATTGGATTTTTATTAACTCTGTCTTATTATCATTTACAAACATCATTAATTGTGTTATTATTATTAGGTGTATATATTTATTTATTTATTTACTTAGTAAATTTTATTTTATTATTTTTATCATTATTATTATTATTATCTTATTATTATTATTATTTAGTAAAATTTATTTTATTATTTATATCATTATTATTATTATTATTATCTTATTATTATTATTATTTAAATTTATTTCCATTATTATAATAACTATTAAATATTAATCTGAACATATACTTATTGT
>JANSVB020000079.1:4444703-4459942 GCA_025504935.2 Erythroxylum haughtii
TCTTCTTATGACCGAAAATATTTACAAATTAAAGCGGGCCCAAATCGTTTACTGATTTCCGCACATACGATTATATTAAAAAAATGTCATACTGAGTTTTTGGACTGTATTTGAGTGCTCTAGCATACCATCCTCGTAAGGCACGGACTCGGATATCACTCTCGATGTCGAGTTTGGGTCTTGCGGGAGTGGGATGCTACATTCGCCGCGGCGAAGCCAAGACTTTCGTCGGGACGAACTGCACGAGAGGAGACTTCGTTGTGGCGAACCTGCCAATGTTGACGCTGGAATTTCTTACCAGTGGGGAGGTTTAAAGGTGTCTCTTACACAATCTCTCCCAATCACCCCGTTTGGGCATTTTGAGATTTGATACCAGACCCGGCCCCAACAATCTGGGTGCTTTATGAGGGTCTATCTCCCAATTTACTTCTCTTGCGGATGGGTTGGACATGGCACCATAAGTTGGCCCACCCGACCGCCAGAACCAACAAACACCTCACCCAACACTAGAGACCATTAGATGAGTAACCATCAACCTAACCGAGGTGAATCGTCCTCTAGAGAACCCAGACAAGCAGGCTTTGGGCCTTGGATGCAAGTCCAGTGAAGGCCTCGCTGGACGCCATCCAACCCAACGGCTACTCACAAGGACAGCACCAACAACGTTCCCCACGTAGGGTCGCAAGGTTCGAGATATGTGGTGCTGTCAAAGATTGATCCGTTAGACTTAAGACCAGACAATCTCCCAACGATTACGGAGACTCACCTCTCTACCACTCAAGTCTCGTTGGGTCTGAACCAAATGAAGATCCAACCCTAAATCAATTGTCGCATGGAGTAAGCCGGGTGAAACAAACCTCGAGTCTTCAAAGGATTGGGTCTTACAGTCACAACTCAAACCCGAACCCACCAACGTTGGCCCAAGTGGCGCAAGTCTCGCCCAAGGCCACGCAAGCCCCAGACCAATCGGTGGGCCTCAACTCGCCTAATCCTCCTTCACAAACTAATAAGGCTAAAGGCCAAGAAACTCAAAGCCTAAAGACATCACATATGGCCCTATCGATCCCTTTCCACGCCGAGGTGATACTCCCCGATCAAGCAATCACTCTGCCCATACATGAGCACTTGGGTTACGGGCATATGGAGGAGGACCCCAAGGAGGAAAGTCTTCCTATAGCCTCGACTTCTAACAACAAAAAACACCTGACACCCCAACCAAGACCTCCTGATCTAGAACAAGACTTACCAATCGGTACTGAGACCATAATTGAATCCGATACTCAAATGGAGGAGTCTACTTAAGGCCACTCGACAATCCAGAGTCTGGAGCGACCGAAAATGCAGTACTCTTGACTAAAACATAAATTTGTCTTGCTATTTCGATATTATGTCGATATTTATATGGAACTGTTAAAGGGCTGGAAGGAGGAATTTTAAGCCCATCATCAACAACTATATTCGAATGCACAAACCGTGTATTGTCGTATTGGTCGAACCACATATAAGTGGGACACGTGCGCTGAGGTCATTAGGAGTTTGGGTTTTGGTCACTCTTTCAGGGTGGAAGCATAAGGCTATTTGGGAGGCATTTGGCTACTATAGAAAGATGATATTGTGGTCCGTATTCTGATCACTCACCGTCAATTTGTGCATGTAAGCATTGGTTGGGACCAACTGTGTTTTGACTTCATAACCATTTATACTAGCTCTACGTATTTGCTCCAAAATTTTTTATGGCGATATCTGCATAAGATCGCTAGCATCACCTCGAAACCTTGCCTGTTGGGTAGGGACTTTAATGTCAAATTGGAAAACAGTGATAAACGCGACGGCTCTCGCCTCCAACCTATTATTAATCCCCAATTTAGAGATTGTATGAACGACTGTCATCTTCAAGATCTTGGATTTTCAGGACCAAGATTCATTTGGCGGAGAGGACAAATTCTTGCTAGACTAGACCGTGCGTTATGTTCTCATTCTTAGCAATCAGCCTTCCCCAACACAAAAGTTACCCACCTTCCCTTCCTGAAATCTGATCATTGGCCTCTACTAATTACGCTGGGCCAAAGCATGCACTCTACTCCGTAAACTAGACCCTTCTGTTTTCAGTCAGCTTGGTTAACCTACAATTGTTTTGGTCAATTTGTAGTTGTGAATTAGAACCCAACTAGTTCTGATTTCAGTGGCGAGCTCAGACATTTCTTGGAAAGACTGTAGCATTGGAACATTAACACTTTTGGCAACATCTTCCACCGAAAAAAGTGACTCATGGCACGACTCAAAGGTATCCATAAACAACTCGAAGACATAGACTCGATATCTATCTGTGAGTTAAAGGAATTCCTACGGGCCGAACTGGAGCAAGTCCTTTACCAAGAGGAACTCTACTGGCATCAAAGATCCAGAAGTCAGTGGCTAGGCCAGGGAGATCGGAATACCAAATATTATCATGCCATCACAATGTCTAGACAATGTCAATCGAGGATTAATTCCTTGAAGGACGAGAATGGCAATGTGTTTTCAGAAGTAACGAACATCAGAAGATTAGCGAAAAGGTACCTCGAGAAACTTTATATGGCCGAAAGCCAACTCCCTTCCGACTGGCAGCTTGATGGCCATTTCCCTCTGCTTCCTTATCAAGCAACAGCCGATCTAGCCCGTCCGCTAAATTCTGACAAAATCAAGATAGCTTTCTTCACTATGGCCCCAAACAAGGCACCAGGGTTCGATGGACTAACTACTCTCTTCTACCAATCCCAATGGGAAACTATGGGCCCTTCTCTAACTTTATTCTTACAACGAATTTTTCGACATGAGGTTTGAGAATCTGGACTCAACCGCACCATTATGGTGCTTATTCCTAAGATTCCTTCCCCCACATTGATCACACAATTCAAGCCTATTGCACTATGCTCAGTACTCTATAAAGCCATCACTAAGATTATCATCAATAGGCTTAAACCTTACCTAGAGGATCCGGTAATGCCAACCTAATGTGGTTTCGTCCTAAGACGCTTAATCACGGATAATGTTATCATCACCTAAGCAGTCATCCATACCATGAAACGGAAAACAGGTCAGAAAGGGATTATGGCTCTTAAAGTGGACCTGGAGAAAGTGTACGATATGATGTCTTGGGAATTCATCCAAGATACTTTAATCGATGTTGGTATTCCTAAATCGCTGATTAACCTCATAATGAAGTGCATCTTCGGTCTCACTACAGGTGAATTGGAATGGGGACCTCATCAAAACCTTTAGTCCCTCTAGAGGTACAAGACAGGGAGATCCCATATCGCCTTACCTCTTTGTCATGTGTATAGAACGACTAGGTCACGCGATTACCGGAGTCGTGACATAAGGATGATGACAGCCGATCAAGCTAAGTAGAAATGGCCCGATGCTTTCTCATTTATTCTTTGTTGACGACCTCATACTATTCTCTGAAGCCTCCATTGATCAAGTTTTCATCATTTTGGATATTTTAAATTCCTTATGTGCTGCCTCCAGACAACGAGTTAGCCAAGAAAAGTCCAGATGTTACTATTCTAAAAAATCTTGACTTCGACGACTCACGACTTAAGTCAAACATTGGGTTTTAAACAAACGAAGGATCTCGAAAGATATCTTAGCGTTCCCCTATTGCACGAACAAGCCACCAAAAGAACCTACCAATACATCCTTGATAGGGCTCAACAATGCCTATCAGGCTAGTCAGCTAAACTTCTGTCTTTTGTAGGGCGACTCACATTGGCCTAATCAGTGATAGCGCCCCTTCCCAATTACATAATGCAAACGATCCGGCTGCCCCTCAGCCTTTATGACGACTTGGAGAAACAAATGTGACAATTTTGTAGGGTTCGTCCAAAGGCCATCAGCGGATTCACTTAGTAAAATAGGAGGACGTTTATAAACCGAAAGAGATGGGGGGTCTTGGCATCTGAAAAATTTGCGAAACCAACGGTGCATTCTTAGCTAAATTAGGATGGACCTTGATTGCCAAGTCTAATGCCTTATGGGTAAAAGTTCTCTTTGCCAAATATAGATTCGATGTAACCAATATCCACCCATTTTCTGATGCCACAGGGGGCTCAATGATCTAGAACAACATCAAGGCAACTTGGCACATAGTCCTACAGGGCATGAAATGGAGGATCGGTGATGGCACTAGGACCCGCTTCTGGCTGGACCCGTGGATTGCGGGAGTATGACCTCTCATAAATCATATTACTACCCTAATATCGGAGTCAATTCTTAACCTTAGCGTTCAATACTTTGTGGATGTTGTAGGTACTTGGAATTGGAGCGCCTTTCAATCCCACCTTCCTACGTCAATTTGTCGACTAATTGCAGGTACATTCCCCTCGAAGCCCTATATCGGGGAGGATAAGTTAATATGGGAAATCTCTGACACTGGTCAATTCACCGTAGCTTCAACCTATGCCATGCTCATAAATCACGAAGACGACACGCCTCATGGGGTTTGGAAGGCAATCAGCTGGCAATGGAAGGGCGCACAATGCTTTCGCTCCTTCCTCTGACTCCTAGCTCAAGATTGATTACTCACCAACCAACAATGAGTTCGTAAGCACTTCACTATGAACAGTGCCTATTTCCACTGCAGTCTCAAAAAATCTTCAATTCATGCTGTGAGGTACTGCATCAAAGCTCACCAAGTATGGCATACATTAACTCCACAAATAGGGTCTTTTGATTTTTACATTATGCCAAATAGGGAGTGGATCATGGGAAATCTCCAACATCACCAACAGGTACTTGGGCATGATTGGCTGATTCTATTTGGCACAACCTGTTGGTTCCTATGGATATGGCGAAACAGGTTCCTTTTCGATGAACATTTTAATTGGCCATCCTCACCAGTTTTTCTCATTTTATCTTATGCAGATCAGATCCACAAGTCCGTCGAGTAGCAAAGCCGAATGAATACCAATCATCGCTCTCGTCAAGAGCAACTTATCAGATGGAGCAAACCTCCCGTTGGATGGGTAAAGTTAACCACAGACGAAGCATGCAAACGATCCCAGTACTCAACCGCTACAAGTGGCTTTCTACGAGATAGTGCAGGCTATTGGCTTAAAGGTTTCACACAAAATCTTGGATGGTGTTCACCGGTGCTTGCAGAATTTTGGGGAGTTTATACCGGACTCACACTAGCGTGGAATTTGAGGTATCACCGGATTGAACTTGAAGTAAATTCTATCGCAGTGATCAATATCCTATCTTTCTTAGACAACTGCTCAAGGACTCTCAATCCCATTGTCATGGATATCCACGAATTGTTTACTCGAAACTAGACTGTTGTATATCGATATATATATCGAGAGAGTAACAAATGCGCCGACTGGCTTGTTACCTACGCAATATATTTTGATGTAGGAGTCACTTATTTTGATACTACACCCATTAGGTGTCACATTATGCTCCTAAAGGATATGTCGGGATCTGTTTCCCTAGACTCGTGTTATAATATGTTTCGTTTGCTTTCCTTTTAATAAAAGAAAATGACTATCAATTTTTTCTATTTTATTATTAGTATTTTAAATAAGTTAAAAAATTTAAAATAAAATATAAAATAATAAAACCTTTCATCTAAATAATATTTTAATATTATATTATATTGTGAAGAAGAATAATTTTTTAATAATACTGTATATCTATTTTATTCCTTATGACAATCCGACGGTGCATATCTGACAAAACGAGAACGACGCCGTTCCTCGCATCTGCATGTACAAATACCCTCTGCTCTTCCATCGTAAAACCCGGACGCCGAAGCGGCAAGCAACGGAATAGTTACAACTCGCAAAAACTACAAACAAACTCGCTTTCTCATCCGAATCTAAAACTCTCTCGAGCTTCTACGACGCCGTTCTGGGTAAGTTCTCTTTTCCTCCATTTCAATTTCTTCCTTTCTTGCTTGTAATTAGGGTTTTTAAATTTGCTTGTGCATTGGCTGTGACTATTGCTTGTTGAGAATTTGTATACTACTTCCTCTTTTGAAAGTGGTGGATGAGAATTAAATGGTACTTCAGTGATGTGGTTGATTGCGAGCTCTTTGGTTTTGCTTTAGTGATTTTTGGAATTGAGCAGTGTGTGGTTTGTATTCTTGCAGTTGATACTGTAGAGGAAGAAGCATAGTCGAGTATGGCAGAGAGTGAGACTACAGTTTCCGGAACTTGTACAGCCATGGAATATAACGGTTCTGTTGATACTGGACCGAATATTGTTGCTGACTCTGGCGTTTTTGCTACTGGTCGTTGTTTAGTTGATGGAAGGACATATGGTGAGGAGGTCCATGTAGATACAGTCTTTGAGAATAAGCCAGTCACTGGAATAGAAAAGAATGTGGGTGTTGCAGATAATACACCCGCTGCGCCAGCTCCAGCTGCTGGTTATAATCCTCTAAATGTTAGTGTTAGTGTTGAAACAGGAAGTATGGTGATTGAGAATGTCAATAGTGGAAATACTGTGGATGGAGCTGCTTCCGAGCAGCAATTTGTGGATGGATCTGGTATTTTCTCTGGCGTGCGTGTAGGGACTATATGCAATGAATTTTAACACTTGTGATGTTTACTATGCACATTTTTTCAGTGGCATATTCATCAGTTAGTGTATTCTCTATTTAACCTTGTCACTTTTGACATGTGCATTACATATGAAGGAGGTCGAGGTGCTTATGCAGTCACTTACTTTTTCTTTTTTATTTTTTGTGTATTCCCAGCATTGTCTGCTGAAGAGGAGCGGCTATGGAGTATTGTGAAGGCCAACTCACTAGACTTTGACACATGGACTGCCTTGATAGAGGAGACAGAGAAGGTGGCTGGGGTATGTAATTTCAAATTTACTGCTAGTTCTTGGGAAATATGTTTACAAATTCATATGAAGATCTGACCTATATGGATCTTTTATTTTCTGTAAAATTCAAGTTTTTTATAGTTTTTCTCTTCTGTAAGTGACGTGGCAGTTGTAAATTCAAGTTTTTCTCTTCTGTAAATCTTTTTATTGTCATATTTAATTCTAGGAAAATCATATATTTTTAGTAGCTGACGAGCTATCAAAACATCTCTTACAAAAGGATCACAAGGCGAAAAGGTTTGTTCTCAGTGGATTGAAGATAAAATGTGGTCATGAGAAGCAAGAATCCAATTACCATTGCAGATGATAAGCATTAATATACTTTTTGACTATCTCTTCTTGGTATACTTGGAAAGAGAACATGCAATCCTAATTAATCTTTAAAGTAAGACACATGATTTGATGTGGAGCATTTGGTGATTATATGACTAAATGCCTTTTAGCCAAACTTTGATTTTTGTGTACTGTTTTTGATTATTGATGCTCTTATAGTTTTATGTTTGCTATCATAATACTTGTTCTGACTAACTTTCAATCTATGCTTTTATGCAGGATAAAATTTTGAGAATCCGAAAAATCTATGATGCGTTTTTGGCTGAATTTCCATTGTGTTATGGTTATTGGAAGAAGTATGCAGATCATGAGGCACGTCTTGGTTCTGTGGACAAAGTTGTGGAGGTGTATGAACGTGCTGTTCACGGGGTTACTTATTCAGTGGATATATGGTTGCATTATTGTATATTTGCTATAAGCACGTATGGAGATCCAGACACTATTAGAAGGTATTATATATCTGCATTCTGTTGTCATTTTCTTTATCATATTGGAATTAGATTGTTTGGTTTCCTGTGTCCTTTAGAATTTGGTGTTTTTTAATTGTTCTCTGACACCATTTCAGTATGCCTGCAACAGTGGTTCCTCACTACTTGGCGAGAAGAGTGATGGAATGCTTTAGAATTGCTAAGTTGATGTGCAAACATTGATATTGGGGCTACTTCCTGGATAATTGTTTGCATATTTTTTTTGGGTGTGAACCATTCTGCTTTTTGGCTTCGTTGAGCCCATACTTTCCCTCTTCTCGATATCTGCATCATAGTAATAGTTGTTTATCAGTTATAGCTATCATTAACTTTGACATGTGAGGTGTATCATATGCCAAATGCTGCTGAGAAGATCTCGTCCAGTTACGGGCTAAGATGGCCTCATTCACTGCTCCATTTCAGACATAGTATGGTTTTTATCAGGAAAGGTAAATGCAGCATTTCAAAGTGTCATGCTGTTAGAGTGAATTGTTTGTTCTCCTTCAACCTAAGTGCTGGTATTTTGCAGTTGGATGTGCTGACATTCGCTGTTTTAATCTTAACAATTGTACTGTAACATGTTTTTATATTCTCTTTGTGAATCAGGCTTTTTGAGAGAGGGTTAGCTTATGTTGGAACAGATTATTTCTCTTCCCCTCTCTGGGACAGATATATTGAATATGAAGGGATGCATTCAGAGTGGAACCGTGTTGCCTACATTTACACAAGGATATTAGAGTTTCCAAACAAGCGGCTCGATGACTATTTGATCAGGTACAGTTACTGAATACATTTTCTTGTCCTCTTGTTCTATTTTTTGCACTCAATCTGCTTGTGTCTGAGGTTTTGCTATTCATTATTTAAGGTTCAAGTTATGGCTGCTACTGGGATGGTGATTCTATTTTCATCTGTTTTAATACTTCATTAACTTCTTCAAATTCTATGGTTCACACAATAATTTTGTGTTACTATCTGTTTAACATTTGCACAAGCTGGATTAATGGGCTTTAGATGTAAAAAAATTGACTATAAGTTGCTTTAAACTCATCCTGTACTCAAGCCTCCATAAGGTCTTTGTCTGTGACAACAAATAACATGGCATTCCCAGTTGTATGTGGCTGAAAAACCTGTGTAGGGTTAATGGTTTTGTTAAGTATGTACGAAATCTGCATTGCGTATGCAAACAGTTATTGCTTTGTTTTTTCCCTGTTTTTGCACACACTGCATTTGTATGACTGAAATATTATGTCATCATTTTTCCTGGAGTATTTAAGATTTCTGCTACTGTTCAAGACTGACTTTATTACCATTAACTTTGAAATGTTCCTTATTTCTTTGTAATAATTCATGCCCATTGGCACCTCACATAGGCAAGATTCTGAAATTACTATTTATTTTGTTGAACGATATCTGTCTAAACTAAAATCTGTTTCTGTTTGACAGATTTAAGGCTTTTGCGGCTAATCGGCCTTTGTCAGAATTAAGAACTAGTGACGAAGCTGCTGCTTCTGCAACTGGTGGTCATGTAAATGGAGGAGAGGTCCATGATGATTCTTCTGAACAATCTTCTAAACCTACAAGTGCTGGCTTAGCAGAAGCAGATGAGTTGGAGAAGTATATCGGCATTAGAGAAGAGCTGTATAAGAAAGCTAAAGAGTTTGACTCTAAGATATGTGATTTTGAAAATGCTATTAGGAGGCCTTATTTTCACGTGCGGCCCCTTAATGTGACAGAGCTTGAGAATTGGCGTAGCTACCTGGACTTTATGGAACGACAAGATGATCTCAACAAGGTATTTGGGTTTGTTTCCTATTCATTCATGACCACCTTGTGGTTTGCAGTTTTTAGTTGTCCTCTTATACATTGACTTACAGTTAAAATAATATCTGCTGCATCATATGCTTTATTGGCTAAACCGTTGGATGAAGCAACATTTTAAACAGGAAATTGAACTGAGACTAAAGCATGGGCCCTCAATTTGATTTCCACAAGGCTAAGTACTTTCAAACCTTAATTTGTCAGTGGACATTTTGGGTCTTATGTATGTGTTGAAATTTATTCCTTTTAAAATTCATATGTTATGCTGCAGGTATCTTCTTGTCTCGTAACCATCTATCTGTCTGGCAAGTCCCTAATATTTGAGGGGCCTTCTGTTCTCCCATGGAGTATTTCTTGTGCATATCTCCTTTGTGCTTTATTTTCCCTTTTGAGAATGTGTAATTGCAAATGCACCCACTAGTGTGTAATATCTCTGATTTTTTGATTAGGTGGTGAAGTTGTATGAAAGATGTCTAATTGCATGTGCTAATTATCCTGAGTATTGGATACGCTATGCCTTGTGCATGGAAGCATGGGGAAGTTCAGATCTTGCAGATAATGCACTTACTCGGGCTACACATGTCTTTGTCAAGGTATGGCTCCACTAGATTTTCTGTTTGGATTACAGATTATCAATTACACCATTTTATCTTGCCTATATGCTTAAATATTTCAGTATCTGTGTTTCAAAAACTACAATCAAGTGGAAAGCAGAGGCCTGGTTCTCTTGTGGGAAAGAACGTGAACCTTTGATGTTAATGGTTGGAGAACCACAATCCATAAAGAAGGCAATGGGCCAAGCTGCCTGGGCCTGGGACCGGGTTGGAGGCACTCGAACCTGATCAGGCCCTGGCAGTCCAAAGCCTGGCCTGACCCCACCTGACCTGAATTTTTTAATTTTCTAAAAATAAAAATGAAAAAATGACATCATTTTGCCTAAGCCCGGTCAAGGCCAAACTGCTAAGCCTATTTGAAACTATCTTAATCCTTTTTTCTTTGACATTTGTACTTTCTCATTCACAAGCTATATTTTTCTGATTTCTAAAACTCTTCAGAGACAACCCAAGATTCACCTTTTTGCTGCCCGCTTCAGAGAGCAGAGGGGGGATATTCCAGGTGCTAGAGCTGCATATCAACGTGTACATGCTGAAATTGCACCTGGTCTTATTGAAGCAATAATCAAGCATGCAAACATGGAACATCGACTGGTTAGTAGCATTAGCAAGTCCTTGTGAGATTGATTCTATAATATAGATGTTTTGTCTTTTGAAATTAATTGCGCCTTTGATCTTGCAGGGAAACCTTGAAGATGCTTTCTCTTTATATGAGCAGGCCATAGCCATTGAGAAAGGAAAAGAGCATTCGCATGCTCTAGCAATGTTATATGCACAATATGCGCGATTTCTCTATTTGGTAAGTCTTATTTCTGTTTCTATGCATGTAATTGTTATGTTACAACCTTTAATATCAGTTGGAAGAAATTGATATTCTCTGGCATCTGAAGCTGCATTAGTTGCTTCAACTGTCAAATAAGTTGACATATGGACTTTATCTTACTGGCATAGTTCCGTATCTTATTTTGAATTTGCTTGTGCGTGTATTTGTGGATCTGCCTGTGTAACATGGTTTGCATGCATGTGTAAACTAACAATTAGGTGCATAACCTCGTATCATCTGTTGTGTAGGAGATACTAACTGTTTAAGACAGCTCTCCTAATTGTACTAGGAAAGAAAAGCCTAGTTTCTAAATAAAAACATGGCTGCCAATCGTGTAATAACGGGATAGCTGCTGAAAAACATATTGTGGCAGAAAATACTCTAAATTGGACAGAGAACTCCTGCCAGCTAGATGTCTACTTAACAGGATCACTGCAGGCATGAAAAACAGTTAGATTCTCTAAGTTCTAGTGTCCAAGCTTGTTGTAACTAACAACTGTTTTTAGATCATGTACTATCGTTGACGTAATGGTGTATTAACTTAGCTAGTCTTAATAAATTTTCTTTATTCATTTTCCAAAAAAAAATGGAAAAATGCAATAATAAACTAAATAATTAATACTTCTACAAAGCCCTTGCATCATGATTGAGAGCTTTTGTATGAATAGCTTGATATGCTTTGTTTTAACAAATTGCCTGGAAATTATGGTTGTGCTTATAGTTTCCTCATTGTAAGTGATGTGCTGTGCAAGAAATTATGTGACACTGTTTTATTTTATGCATGTTTGACCGGGCTTCTGCAACCCCTATGAATTCTGTATTAGTTGTGGTTCAAGTTTGTATTTTCATCTCCTTGAAATATCTTTTGCTAATTAGCATTATCATTTGAGAGTTTTATTGTGTCCGTTGTCGCTGTTGCCAGGTTTCTGGAAATGCTGAAAGGGCTAGGAACCTTCTGGTTGAAGCTCTTGATAATGTTCAACTATCAAAACCTTTTCTTGAGGTCTATCTCTCTCTCTCGTGATTTTTGCCCTCTTATGTGCATAAACAATTACGGTCTTATCCGACTTGTCAATTTTATTGTGATTGGAGCTGATACTTAGCTTTTTGTGTCATCCAAGCAGGCCATTATACATTTCGAATCTATTCAGTCACTACCTAAGCGACTTGATTATTTAGACTCGTTGGTTGAGAAATTCATTGAGCCCAACGTTGATAACCTAAATGCTGCTAGTGCTGCTGAAAGGGAAGAGCTCTCATGCATTTACTTGGAGGTAAGCAGATTCCTTTTGTTGATTTCTTTTCAATTCCTTGTTCCAATATGAATTTATATTTATGTGAGCTGATATTTATGTAGGACAGTTTTTTTATTTGATCTTACATTCTGGATTATAAACTGGTATTTAGACAGTAAAAAACGTGATTTCCTCTCTTGAGATGGAATTTAAAAGTGTAATGGTTCATTTTTAAGGTGTATTTGCTTTTAAGTTGTATTTTAAGTGCCTTTAAAAGCTGAGTGATAGATCAGGTTGAATATTCTTGATCATATTTCCACAGTTTTTGGGCTACTTCGGAGATGTGCAGAGCATTAAAAAGGCTGAAGATCGTCATGCTAGGCTGTTTCTACCTCATAGGAGCCAGTCAGAGTTAAAAAGGCGGCATGCAGAAGATTACCTGAGTTCTGATAAGGCTAAACTGGCGAAGTCTTACTCTGATGCTCCTTCACAAGCACAGTCTTTGATGTGTGCTTATCCAAATTCACAAAACCAGTGGGCAGCTAGTTATGGTGTGCAGCCCTCAACCTGGCCACCAGCTACACAAACGCAAGTGCAACAATGGGCTCCTGGTTTTGGCCAGCAGGTTTATTGCTTTTCCTGAGTTGCTTGAAAATTTCAGCTGTACCTTGTTACCGGCATATTTAGATTTCCATAGTTGCTATTGTGTGTCTGGAAGATGGGAATTTTCTTTTGATATTAGATATTTGTTTTATATTTTAATTTTTTCTAATTGACCATTTGAATTTTGTTGTCCTAGGCTGCATATACTGCATATAGTGGTAATGGAAGCAGCTACACGAGCCCGCAAGTCTCCACATCTGCTGCACAAACTGCTGTCTATGGTGCTTATCCTCCTACATATCCGGCACAGGTTTATAATATTCCTGTTCCGTTCTCTGAAATTTTCTTCCACATTTACATTTTATCATACATGTGCCCCGATTATAGTTCTTTGATGATCTATCGTTCCTTTTTAGTAGAGTTTTCCCCTTCCATTTTGCTTTTTGCGCTGATGGCTTGTTTATAATATTAGCAGGCCTTCCCGCAACAAAGTTATGCACAACCGACCGTTACTGCAACATTGGCCCCATCACAGCAGCCAGCTTCTGTTCCACAGCCATATTATGGGAATTACTACTGAAGTTAGAAGGCTTCTCTTGCTTGTTCTCTGTTCGTTGTTTTCTTTTATTTTTCGTGTACTCTTTGATATCCTATATACTCAACTCATCTTTTTCTTTCCGGATACATTGTGTGTATTCTATGTACGTAGTGTGGAAACAATAGTTGGCATGTTATAGCGGTTTTAGATTGTTGCGTCGATTTTAACTTTTTTTAACTTTCAAGCACTTATACGAAGAAAACTACCGCTAATACCTTTGGTAATGAACTTGCTACGGGTAACTTTTGGGAAGGAACTAGTTACGAAGATAACTACTCTAATACTAAGTGGACTTATAATATGGAGGTTAAACATAGTTTGTTTTAGATTTAAAATCATATTTTAATGTAACCCATTTTTTAGTTTTCTAAATACTATATGAATTACATTTCTCTGTTTCTACATTGTTGGTGTGTAACAGCTACTTGTTTACTACTTATCACACTTTATATTTATTAGAATTTTTAATATGGGTAGAGTGTAGAGTTTACTAACAAGAATTAAAATGACTAGAACTAGTCATTTAGATAGTTGATTTTTATCACTTATAAACTCTTGTATATTTTCATGTTTAGTCAATATGAGATATTTTAATATTCTCCTTCAAGTACAATTGGGACTAGACATTTAGTCGTCACTTGAAATAAATATAGCGGTAATTAGATTGTTCCACTAGGACTAGACGTCTAAATGGACAATTGGGAAATTGATAATTTGGACCAAACTTGCTTTGATACTAAGAATAAATTTGAGGATAATTTTTGTATATTATTTCTCATAAATGATAGAAATATTTATAGGGAAGATGAGTAATTGTTTTACAATTCAATCATTTGATTATTGCCTAGAAAGAAGTAAATAAGATCCAACGAAAATAGGGACTAGAAATGGAAACGATATTTTAGAAAATAAACTATTGAGTAAATAAGGAAACAAATAAAGTAATAAAATTGAAAATATTCTTCCAACACTCTCCTCCAAGTTGGTGAATAGATGTTGATCATTTTTAACTTGCTGTTTAACTCTTCAAATCTGATTCTGGTAAGTGCTGTTGTGAAAATATATGCAACTTGTTTGCTAGTGGTAATGTGAGCTAGATTAATCAAATCAGAATCTACTCTCTCCTTTATGAAATAGTTATCTATCTTCATATGTTTAGTTCTATCATGATAGATAGGATTCTTTGCAATCCCAATAGTTGCTAGGTTGTCACACCACACCCTCATCTGAGGCTCCACTTTGATCTAAAGTTTTTCCATGAGTCTTTTCAGCCATATTCTTTTACAAATTCCCAATGCTAGTGCTCTATACTTAGCCTCTGCACTGCTTCAGGCAACCACTGGTTGTTTTTTACTTCTCCAAGTTACCAAGTTACCCCACACAAAGGTAAAATAATTTGTTGTAGACCTCCTATTAGTCAATGATCTAGCCCAATCAGCATCTGTGAATACTTCAATACTCCTTGTCTCACTTTTCTTGAAGACTAATCCTTTTTTAGGAGTCATTTTCAAATACTTCAAGATTATGAGTACTGCATCCATATGTTCTTATTAAGGGTTGCTCATAAACTAACTAACCACACTCACAGGAAAACTAATGTCTGGTCGAGTGTGAGACAAATAGATCAGTTTTCCAACTAATCTTTGATATCTCCCTGTATCTACTAGTGTGCCTCCTTTTTCTTTAGGATTTAATTTATTAGTTGATTCCATGGGTGTATTAGCAGGCTTTGACCCCATCATTCCAGTTTCCTGTAAAAGGTCAAGTGTATACTTCCTTTGGGAAACTGAAATGCCCTTACTAGATCTGGGCCACGTCTATCCCTTAAAAGTATCTCAAATAGCTCATATCCTTAACTTCGAATTCTCGAGC
>JANSVB020000079.1:4463252-4477304 GCA_025504935.2 Erythroxylum haughtii
TGATGTAGCACACCACCCTCGCAGGGCACAGACTCGGATATCACCATCGATGTCGGGTTTGGGTCATACGGGAGTGGGGTGTTACATGCATGCACCAAATAAACCTAGAGGAAGGATGTAGAATGATGAGGGAGTGTTAATGAAGATTGAACCCTAACTTGAAGGAGGTGGTTAAGAAGGAGAAAATCAAACTCTTAGATGTATGGATAATTTATCCCATCTCCAATAGTGAATGAGTCAGTACAGTACAATGTGTACCTAAGAAGGGTGGAATGACGGTAATAGAAAGTGATAGTGGAGAAGTAATTTCAATAAGAACAATCACAGTATGGAGAGTATGCATATTGGTATCTAACATAAGCATGTTGGTATCTATCACAAGCATGTTGGTCTTCAATATAGGTGTGTTGATGACCACAAAACTCTTTAGAACTTTAAAACCATTTATTTTGGAAGAAACATGTGAACTTGGGTATGTTTATATCAACATAGGCATGGTGTTGTTGAGCAAGTTTTGTATCTAATAATAAACTTCTCAATATACCACAAGTATATGGATCGTATCTTGTAATGTAACAGGTTATCCTTCCTACAAGGATTATGTAATAGCTAACAGTTTGAACCTAACTTTGTCTAATGTAAAACGAAATTGATTTAAATAAAATTTAATAACAAAATTTTAAACAAATAATAAAATGAGACAATCAAACAATTAAACAATTAACAAATGAGCTGCCAATAAAAATTGAGATCAATAAACATTGAATGTTTATGAACTATTTTTTCTTTATTTCATTCCTTTGGTCTTGTTGAATCAATTTAAATGTTTGATCTTAGATTTCCTAAGGTACTAATTACTGTCTTTCAAGATCTAATCAATTAACCTTAATTGAATTTGAAACCTCCAGATTTGCATTCTCTCGATTCACTAAACTATCGCTAACATCTTCAATTTAATTGATCATTAATTTAATAACTGTGTGCTTATTAAATTTCAACTCTCTTTGTATAACCTGACACTAATTACTTTGACTCATTCTCTTAATCTTTTCCAATTTTAAGCATGAACAATTATCACAAATATCCATAAATATATTGAATTTAACAATAAAAGATTCACAAAATAAATCTAGAATAATTCCTAATATGAGTTTTTAACTCTATAGACATGATAAGCATTTTAGAAATCCAATTACAGATCAAGGATAATGAAAGAAATTGAAAGGAAAAGGGGAAAAATGGTCTTTCAGACACTAATTTTATGATTTGAAATCCAATTACAGATCAAGGATAATGAAAGAAATTGAAAGGAAAAGAGAAAAAAATGGTCTTTCGGATACTAATTTTATGATTTGACCTATTTGAACCTCCAAGTTATATATAAAAGCCTCTGTTCATTGAAATATTGCGTCAATTTTTTAAGGAATTTTTGTCATTATCTCTTCTAAAGTAGGCTTCTTAGCTTAAGGTGCTTTTTGCTAAAATCTTAGTAGAGGATTGTTCCTTGTTTGCCCTTGATTTCCCTAAGAGAAATTGGGGTGATTCCTCCATCCTAGATTTTGACATCGTTATTGGCTTTATTTATCATGAAGGTATCATAAATCTCTAAAATATATATATATGTGCATTCAGATCTTCATCTTGTAGTCTATCAAATTAAACAAATTATTGTACCATTTGAATAACACTTGACTTGATCTCAAAATTATTGGCATAACTAGTCGTTCCAAAAATGCTGGACTCCACCCCTGTTAAGTCTAGTCCAGTAGTATTTTGTTTGACGCAATATTATTTTTGATCTCTTTTTTGGCTTCCTATGATTCTAATGTTACAGGTATTGTTAATTAATAACCAAGTCATATGAAAGAATAAGGACTTTACTAATCATTGATCTTGTTGTATGTCTTTAACATTACAATTCTTATAATAATTTTAGTCATTATATATCTTTATATTTATTTTTATAGAACAATGGAGGGAAATTTGTATACTTTTGACAATTAAACCTTTTCAAGAATGCAATTCTATACAAGGAATATAATTTATATTTTTATTGATTATTTTTAAAATTTTAAGATTTGTTTGGGATCAAATAGTTAGTGATTTGAGTCTAGCTAATAGGATCAATTTAATGAATAGGTCTCACTCCATTTAACAAATTATTTCATGATAATTGCTATGTTTATTGTGAAGTAAACATGTTATTGTTTCCTACATTAATGAATAATAAATATTAATTTTTGAATTGCTTGGAAATTGAGTTTAGATAGCTCAATATATTATATTGCCTAATGTATAGTTTTGGTTAAACTTTTCCTGTTATAACATCATAAGAACATTGGTCTAAATTATATAATAGTGAAAACTAGTTGCTAATGGAGAATAAATTTTAATTATATAAAAATAGAAAATTATTAAATTTTTTAAAATTTTATCTGAAATGATTTCTTGTATTGTATCATAAAAAGATTAAAAAAATGTTTTATCAACATTGGTGTAGTGTTTGTAATTTATTTTTAGGACTCTAATATTAAGAGGAAAATGTGAATTTAACTCATATTACTTGTCCACTTCCAAGGATTTGCCAATGTACGATATATGCAAAATGTATCAACTTTTAACCCCTCACTTTCATTATTTTTAGAATATATGCTTAAAATAAGTTACGTTTGTTGCCTTAAGTTGAATCCTAACTCATTATTAGCGTTAGAAATTTTATTAATATTTTTTAATTGGATATAAAATTTCATAATCTATTTTACTGCTTACAAATATTCGAAAACTGTAGTCTAACCTAATCTAAGGCTATGATATTCTTTATTTGATGGTCTTTTCCTATTCATATTTAATGAACATCGCATATTACATTAAGTTATATTATTTAATAAAACAAATGAAGTTAATATGAAAAATGATCATAATATTTTATTCCATATTTTCCATATTATTGATAAGTTTTAGGAAAACTTGGTGTACTATATGTCAAAAGAGTTGACAAAACTTTAACTTTCATATTTGAGTACAGGGAGAAAATAAAGGAAATATGATATATTCATAAATCAAATGAAAATATGCAAATTCATAACTTTGTTTTGCTTCCTTGTTTTCTCGTCTAATTTAAATCCCTAAAAAATTTTCCTTATCATCGCTCCTTGTTGTCATTAACCCTCTTCGACATCACAAAATCCTATAAGTAGATGTTAACCATGTCATTAATTAGTGAGTGCTTATTTGTTTGCTCTAATATCTTTACTAAAGATTGATCCTCTTACTTATGTACTAAAAAGTTCATATTTTTGCAACTAATTTTCCTTTGCCACTAATTTGGAAAAGATTTCATATTCCATTTATTCATATGCCTTTTTTATGATTCTTTGTGTTTAGTAAAAATTTTTATAATTGGGATGAGAATCTAATTTTTTCATCTTATGAAATTTGGAAAGAACAGAGACTCTGATTCTTTATTATGCAAACTTCTATTTGACAAGTGGGATATCACTAACTACATAATTATAGATATTTTAGGTTATTTTAGTATTATTGCTTACCTTGGTTGCTAAAATAAGGATTATTTGTCTTAATAGGATTATTTGCATTTATGACTTATAATGCTTCAAAAAGAAGAAGTAATAGATGTTTTAACGGTTATAATGAAACACAATGAAAGAATGAGAATAATATGCATCCCTTTTTTCATATTTTAAAATGTTTATGGACTTAAAGAAACAAATTATTGCTTTCATTTTGTTTAAATTGGCAACATCCATTACAACCAAGGAATACGAGAGATTAATTAACGTGTAAACATTTAATGCATTTGCTAAGGAAATAATTAATTTGCTTGCTTAACTCTAAAAACAAAAAAGAGCTTTGGGTTATATTGAAGTTGTGATTCAATATTATCATAGTTAATGACTTAAAGAATTAGTTTTCTACTAACTCAAAGTGTTATATATATAATTATAAATATTTTAGATTATCTTAGTATGATTGTTTAAGTTGGTAAAAGTGGAATATTTTTCTTGATAAGATTGTTTACTTTTATGAATGATAATGATTCAAAAGGAAGAAATAATAGTTGTTTAAATAGTTATAATGAAACATAATGGAAGACTGGGAAAACTACTTATGTCCTAATTTTCATACATTATATTTTTTTAGGAGTTGAAGAAATAAATTACCCCTTTAAGTTAGTTTAAATTCATAATATCTTTCAACAAAGGAATATGAGAGATTAATTGAAGCAACAACATTTACTACATTTGTTGAGTAATTAATTAATTTACTAGTTTAACTCCAAAAAAGAAAATTATGTCCAAGTTATAATAAAAGCATTGATGAAGAAACATTTCTAAAAATTTTAAAATTATCTCCAAGTTATACTAAAAGCACTCATTAAGGAATATTTCTAAAAATTTTAATAATCTTGGAATTACACGAGTTGGATTGATCATATTTATACCTCATATTTGATGCATTTTTGCTCGATATTTTATACTTTTATTATATATTTAGTACTTAAAGATAAGCTCTTCACCTCAGATTGGATGAAGCACAAATCACAAATCCAAGATCTAAGTAACGTTTAATATTGCGGAAGAATGATAAAGACAACTCTGAAGGTATTCACCACACCCACAGAATTTAGGAAGGATTGGGGGTGATAAGTAAAAGCACTTACTTGAATGAAAACTATGTCTTTAAAGAACACCAAGGAAGGATTTTTATATAGTTATGCAAAAGAACAATCAATTTGTTTATGAATATTGAATAAATGAAGTCTACCTACAATACACAAAATAAAGAGTATTTATACTAACCCTAATGACTTGGATGACTTGTATAAGGGTAGGAATTGAGTTTTGGCCCATTCTAGTCTAAAAGAACTAACTTCCTAACAAATAAACTTAAAACAATATAATTAGGCCTAAACAATCCCAAAAATGTAACTAAGCTTATTTAAGTAGGAATCCACTTATTTAAGTGCTAAATAAATAAAATAAGAAGCCCAAGCAATTGGCCCAAAGATGCTCAAAACAGCATAATTGTAACAAATGAGTTGTTTCAAGTTGTGCATCAAGTCCAGCCTTCTTCAACAAGTCCAACACATTGCTCCAAGCCTTGAATCATCATTATAAACCTTAGTGATGTGTTCCTAAGTGTTTTAGCTTCTTCTCTTGTATATAGATCCACCATCAGATTGTTAAGAGCCTCTTTAGCACGCTTAGCCCGCAACCTTATCATTGGACCTACAAGATTCTCCAATGGATCTTTTTCCCTAATGTCACTTTGTTAAGCTTGTCTAAGTATTTCTCCTTGTTGCCCAAGCTCTCCAAAACGTCCAAGCCCCAATCCTTTTGTCTTTCCTAAAGCCACTTGTGATGCTTGATCTTCATCATTCCCCGTCTCCTCAAATGGATTTGTCCTAAAATTAGCTTTTTTATCTGCAAAATCAAAAGGAGATAAATTAGCAACATTGAAAGTAGTATGCACAATGTATTCACTTGGAAAATCAATCTTGTATACATTCTCATTGATCCTTTCCACCACTTAAAATGGTGCATCTCCACGTGGTTGCAACTTAGATTTTCGTTTGCTAGGAAACCTTTCCTTTCTAAAGTGTACCCAAACCTAATCACTAGGTTTGAATATTACTTGCTTTCGACCCTTGTTTGCTTACTTTTCATATTGTTGCGTCTTTCTTTCAATATTCTGCTTTGCTTTTTCATGAAGCTTTTTCACCAACTCAGCTTTCTTCTTTCCATCCAAGTTATGTCTTTCACCTAATAATAATGGAACAAGATCTAATGGAGACAAAGGATTAAAGCCATAACCAATTTCAAATGGTGAAAAACTAGTAGCACTATGTATAGTTCGATTATAAGCAAATTCAATTAATGGCAAAGATTCTTCCCATATTTTCAAGTTTCTTCCAACTATAGCATGCAACAAAGATCCTAGAGTTATATTTTTCACTTTAATTTGACCGTTTGTTTGTGGATAACAAGTAGAAAACATAGATCGGTTAGATTATGACATTCATGTATCCAGTCCTCTAAATAGTAGTGTGTTGGTTAATTAGGTTTATGGAAACTGTCCTGTTATAATCGAAGGAAATGAGTATGTTGCAGATCTAATTGAATTTCCTTTTCATGAATTTAATTTAATTCTACGTATGGATTGGTTATCCAAGCATCAGGCGATGGTTAATTGTAATGCTAAGATAGTTATGCTTAGGAAGCCTGGTCAACCTGAAATAGTATTACATGGCATCCGCACTGGTTCTCTGGCTGGTGTGGTATCTGTTTGTAAACTGCAAGTGCACAGTTTTTGAAGTGAGTAATAAATCGGTAAGAACCAAGTCGTGTCCACAGGGATTATGAAAAAGTTCAATTCTATGCTAGTGATCAGTGTTTCAAATCGAGTTTAGTTAAATTTTGGGAAATTAAAAACAATATAAATAATTATTAAAAACTTAAAGAAATTTCTAAGCAACTACACAATTCAATGCAACCAAATAACTATGAATATGACAAATCTATGCAATAACTAATTAAGAAAAGAGTGCAACAATTGACTAATTAAAAGTATTAACTGCAATGAGGAATGACTTTCTCTTAGGGAATGAAATTTTTGCCTACCTTAATATTGAATTAGCTATCCACCATAAATAAAATATCCTAACCTTGTAGATGAATTTTAAGAGTAATTAATCCCCTTCTTCCAAAGGTAAATTAATCTATCCACTTTAAACACCACTCAGTAATCCCTTAATTAAGTTCTTCCTAGAGTTTCTTAAGTTTCAAACCCAACCTTCTATTTTCAGCTCCTAGGTTTCTTAGGTCTCCCAACTTACAAGAAAATCCTAGTTGAAATTCCTTCAATCTTCTAACAAAAACCTCCTTTTTCTAAAGGTGAATTCATACCAAGCCAATTTCTAACAATTCAAAGTAAGAACAATTAAACCTAAGGAAAATCAACAAGCGTATGAATATTAAGTCATGGATTCAGCAAAATTCAATATTAATGTATCAACAAAATATCAAATCCCTAAAAGAAATTAAGGGTTCAACCGCAAATCATCATGCCAAGCAATCCAATAGCATAAACCCTATATAAACACATGAGGAAACTAAATAAAAATAGGTAGTGAAATGGAGGCTGCGTTGTGTTTTAGTATAGTGGATGAGGCTGCTTGCTTGCATGTCTTCAATAGTGGAGGCTGAATGAATCTGCTCTTAGGAGCGAAGGCTGATGCGTGAATGAGTGGAGAGTGAGGTTGCGTTGTTGTGTGTGCAGTAGGAGACTACTTTGTGCTATCATGAAGGAAGTGAAATGGAATGGAGGTTATATGTTGGTGACTGGGTGCATGAATTAAATCTGTCGTGTTATTGAGCAGTGGATGTGTTGTGCATGAGTGGAGGCTGGATGTGTCAATAGAGGCTCGTGATGAACGAATGAGGAAGGATACATATCTTGTGAGTGAACACTATGTGTTGGTGAGTGGAGGTGTTGCTGTGAAGAGAATGGAGGGAGGCTTTGTGGAGGTCGAAGCTAGAGTGAAGTGGAAGCTGCTGTTGGTGAGGGCACATGCGTGGTTTTGGAATGGTCGTGGACTGCCTGCTTGAGTTGGATGTTGCTTCTTTTTCATATGTGAAGGCTATTGCATGAGAGTGTAATGGAGTGTGGCGTTGTTGTCTATGCGTGAGTGGAGGCGTTGCTGTCTATGCTTGAGTGGTGATGTGAAGGCTTAAATCCGAAGGCGGAGACTGCTATGTTTGGAGGCTAATGTGTGTTTTTGTGGAAAATGGAGGTTGCCATGTAGATATGAGGGTGGTGTAGGTATAGATGTTGTAGGCGTGTGTGGAGTAGACATGTGAAGTGTTAAAGTTGGACTGTTACGTTTTTGTGAGTGGAATGGAGTCTATGTGTGCATGGAGGCTACGACAGTGAGTGAGTGAATAAATGGAGGGTTGTGTTTGAGTGGGGGCTACCGCGATTGCTAGAGAGTGGAGGCTGCATGGTTTTTGCTGGTGAATGGAGGCTCGTTTTATCTTGTAATGGAGCCTATTTTCTTTTTAAGTCCGTGAGTGGAGGCTCCTTCTTTCCAAAACACACTAAACCTTCTCATTTTGCTCTATGGGTTGCGTGTGTTTTTGTCTTCTTTTCTCTTTTTCAAAGCACGCTGAACTATCTACTTTTTAAAAAAATGATGGCCATCCTCCTTTGTGTGACTCTTTTCAATGGTAGCCCTCTCTTCTTTTGCTCTATTTTTCCAAAAACTCCTAACACTCAAAGATAATACAAAAATAGCAATTTAGCATATATCTACTCCAAAACACTACACAATTTACCTACATTAATTCTTCAAATAATAATTCATCAAATAAAAGCCTATCAATATCTCTATTAGTATTTTCTATACAAGCTCAAAAGCTCCTCAGGAGGGAATATGAAGCTTATCTAGCTTTTATGTTTGATTCTAAGAAGGAGGGTAGTAAATTGCAAGATATTCTAATGGTAAGTGAATTTCCATATGTATTTCTTGAAGAGCTACCTAGACTCCCTCCTAAAAGGGATGTGGAGTTGTCTATCGAAGTTATGCCTAGCATTGCTCCTATGTCCAGAGCATCGTATATGATGGATCCCATTGAATTAAAGGAGTTGAAAGTGCAATTGCAAGAGCTTCTGGATAAGGGGTTCGTTCGACTTAGTGTCTCACCTTGGGGAGCAACAGTTCTATTTGTTAAGAAGAAAGATGCTTCTCTTTGAATGTGCATCAATTACACATAATTAAATAGAGTCATAGTGAAGAATAAGTATCTGTTACCAAAGATAAAAGATCTATTTGATCAATTAAAAGGTTTAAGAGTATTTTCCAAGATAAATCTGCAATCAAGGTACTATCAATTGTGGGTAAAGGATGTGGATGTTCTGAGAACTACATTTAGGACCCATTGTGGACATTATGAATTCTTGGTGATGCCATTTGGGCTAACTAATGCTCCAGCTACATTCATAGATCTAATGAATAGAGTGTTTAGGCCCTACTTGGACTAGTTTAGAGTAATCTTTATAGATGATATCCTAGTCTATTCTAAGAATAAACATGATCATGTTCAACATCTTCATATTATGTTACAAACCTTGTGAGAAAAGTAGTTGTATGCTAAACTAAGTGCGATTTTTAGCTTCAGGAGGTATCTTTTCTAGGACATGTTGTCTCTTTTCAAGGGATTAGAGTTGATACTAGTAAGATCGAAGAAATTGTTAACTAGAAGCCGCCATGGAATATGACGGAAGTGAGAAGTTTTCTAGGATTGATGGGTTACTATCGCCTATTTGTGAAGGGGTTCTCAGTGATAGCATTCCCTTTGATTAAATTGCTGCAGAAATGAGTGAAGTATGAATGGTTTGATAAATGTCAAACTAGCTTAGATCAACTAAAGAGAATGCTTACTGAAGCTACTGTATTGGCTCAACCCATTTTTGTTAAGGAGTAAATTATGTTTCGTGATGCATCTAGAAATCGTTTGGCCTATGTTTTGACGCAGGATAGAAAGGTAGTTGCATATGCCTCTAGGTAACTAAAACCTGACAAATAGAACTACCCTACACATGATCCTGAGCTTGCAGCGGTAGTGTTTTCTTCGAAAATTTGGCGACACTACTTATATGGTGAAAAGTGAAGGATCTTCATTGATCATAAGAGTTTGAAGTACCTGTTTACCCAGAAGGAGCTTAATATGAGACAATGACATTGGTTGGAACTATTTAAAGATTATGACTACATTATGGATTACCATTCAGGTAAGGCTAATGTCGTGGCTGATGCCTTAAGTCGAAAGAACATTTTCACTTTGTTAGTGTAGCAGGGTAAATGGGGACTTGTATCTAATGGAGCTTTAATAGCTCAATTGAAAGCTAGGCCTAACTTAAAGCAAAAAATCTGTGATGCTTAGAGAGTTGACGATAAGTTGTAACAACTTATCTTGGCTACTTGGGAAGGCAAACAATTTGATTTTTCTGTAAAAGGAGATGGTGATTTGTATTATAAAGATCGATTGTGTGTCCTAGCAAATGACGAATTTAAGAGAAAGTTATTATTTGAGACCTATAATGCTGTCTTTACTATACATCCTGGTGGAAATAAGATGAATCAAGATCTAAAGCAGCATTACTAATGGTCGGGTATGAAACGGGATGTTATAGACTATATGTCCAAATGTTTGACATGTCAGCAAGTTAAAGCTAAGCAACAGGTTCCATCTGGTTTATTATATCCTATTTTGATTCCTCAATGGAAATGGGATAACATTACCATGGATTTTGTCACTAAACTCCCTCTCACTTAAAAGAAGTATGGCGCTATATGGGTGATTGCAGATAAGTTTACCAAGTTTGCTCACTTTCTGCCTATTCATTTTGATTATTCCTTATAGGCTTGTTGGTATATATGTGAATGAGATACTAAGGTTGCATGGGACACCAGTATCAATTATTTCTGATTGTGATCCTTAATTTACTTCAAGATTCTAGAAAAGTCTGCAAAAGGTTTAGGGTACTCAAATCAAGTTCAGTACTACTTTCCATCCCCAGAAATGGACAATCTGAACGGGTTATCCAGGTATTAGAAGATATGCTTTAGAGTTGTGTGATAGAATTTTCAGGAAGTTAGGATAATTATCTTGCTCTAATGGAGTTCATTCACATCAACAATTATCAGACTAGTATTAGCTGACACTATATGAAGCTCTATTCGGTAGGAACTGTAGAACTCTGGTTTATTGGATTGAATTATGCGAAAAAAAGATAATTGGGCCTGATATTGTGAAAAATATTGAAGAAAAAGTTCAAGTTATTTAACAAAGAATGAAGGCAGCCAGTGATAGGAAAAAATCCTATGCTAACCTAGAAAAAAGAGATATTGACTATTAGATAGGAGATAAGGTATTCTTGAACGTATAACCATGGAAACACATACTTCTATTTGGGAAGAAAGGTAAGCTCAGTCCATGATACATTGGTCCTTATAAGATTCTTAAGAGAGTTGGACAGATAGCTTATCAATTAGCCCTTCCTGGAGAGTTGACCAAGTTCTAGGATGTGTTTTACTTTTTGATGTTAAGAAGATATCAATAAGATGATACATATAAGATTCTTTTGTAATAAATTCAAGTACAACTAGATTTGACTTATAAAGAAGGGCTTGTTTCTATTTTAGCCAGAGAAGTCTGACAAATTAGGAACAAGAAAATACCTTTGGTGAAAGTACTTTGGCAACACCATGGACTTGAAGAAGCAACGTGGGAACTAGAAGAGACCATGGGCTTAGTATCCTTAACTATTTTTATTAGGTATGAATTTCAAGGATGAAATTCTTTTAAGCGGGAGAGAATTGTAAGGCCTTAAATTATACCCTAGTTGGAATGTTACATGTTCATGAAAGTACATGTATGATAGGTGTTAAAAATTGTGATATGATTGAGAATTGCATATGACTTGAATTTTAGTTTAATCGATCATACTTAGTGAATTGGAATTAATTAACACCATTAGACAATTAAGGTATTAAAATGTACATTTGGATTAGGAAAATTATCAAGTGGCAAGATAGGTTGATACATGAAAGTTGGAATGACTAAGCCTATGAGTTAGTGAAATTCGGCATAGCTTATGCATTGACATTTGTCAACATTGGTTAAGTGAAAAGTTGGCTAATTGAATTATGACATTAGGAAGCCACGCATGAAGACATGTATATGGCTACATTAAGGGACCAGTGGCTTACCTTCATGTCTGACATGTAGCTTGATTAAATCAAGAACAGCTAGCATCCAAAGTGTAAGGCAGATGGTGAATCATCCCTTATTCTTGATGTTTCTACCTTCTCTCTTCCCTTTGCTCGTCTCAATTGAAACTCTCCTACTCTCTTATCAACTTCTGGACTTTGGCTACAATTTGAAGCATCATCACTTAACATCTCTGTAAGTTACTGTATCAAGAAGTAGGTCATACTATTTTCTATGTTATTGTTGTGTTGGTGCTAAAATTTGTGCCTTAGTCTAGGAACTGTGTTTGGTTACTTGGAAAACTAGTTGGCTTGCTTCTTTGGAGTTCTTCTTTGAAGTTATAAAGGTAAGAGAATGCCAAAATTGATATCATGTTATAAAATGAAATGTTCGATACTTGAATTGAATGGAATATGTGTTAAGATGATGATAAATGAATGCTAGAAAAATGATCGTTGTATGATAACTTCTGATTTGGTTATGATGTATGAAAGATATTGATTTATAATTTACTTAATCAATGATTTTTGAATTGGTTTTGGATGTGAATTTGATGTGGAATTTAGACATGAATAAAATAAGGTGGAATTGAAGTGGAATGGATGAACTATGGTGAAGGGGTGTTGAAGGTGTATGGAGTTGAGTTTTGGAAGCAGTTTGAAGGCTATCAGTTCACTCATCCCACAATTGTGGGAATTATAGCGCATATTCCCATGGTCATCGAAAATGGTTACAAAGGTGAAAAACTTGGTTTTGTGTAATTGTTGACATATATATAATGTTAGGGCACTTAGTAATGGTTTAATTGAACTTAATTAAGGTTGAAAATGAACCTAGATTATGTTAGATTAATTGAGTAGAAGTTAATCTAGTTATGGTCTATTAATTGAGGTAATAACTTAAAGAATGTGTGATTAATTAATAATGTGTCTAATGTTAAATTGTATGGTATGTCAAGATGATTGTGTTTTTAAGAATACAAATGCGTTCTAATTTATGTGATATGAGTTGGATATGGATGTTTGTGATTTGGGAATTTCTATGATGTTATGTAATGTTTCATTGATATATGAATGCAAATTCTTATGTTTATAAGGCATATTTAGTTTGATCAAAAGGGAGTGAATATGTTCATTTTGAGAAGAAAGAATTACAGACGTATGTTATACACTACATTATTTGAAATGGATTGTTTTAAAACTGTTAAGTCCTAGCCATAGGTAAATAGGCACGCCTAGAAGGGTCTGCAGCTACTCCTGTGACAATAAGATGTCTCCTGAAATTAATACTTCGGTGTCTCCTGATATCGATAGTTTGATGTCTCCTAATATTTGACACAATAGTGTATTCTGATACTGAGACATAAGTCTCTCCTGTTCTATGATACCAATCATGGTATCTTCTATTATGGTCCTATTACCCAATTTTGTAAAAAGGATTAGCAGGCTAACCTGGTTTGTATTTTAATGCATGTTCGATTATATTGTAAACAAGTTCTAATCTGAAATAAGATAAATTATGATCTAATACAAGATGAAATCTGATTTGATATAAGTTTTGAATTATTTTGGCACAATTATGTTCCTTTTTTAGACTTGTGCATTTTTTTTTGAAGCCATAACTTTCTATTATGATATTTATATGTTTTGTTATTTATTTATGAATCACATATGAGACACTTAATGTTTGGGTTACTCTTGAATATGAATAACTAAAGACTGCTTATGATATGATTAGATTCTAAACATGTGAATGTTACGACTGTTAGAAATAGTTGCCATTATGTATCCTATTTAGTTATTCCTCACTAAGCTTTATGCTTAGCATAGTGGTTTGCCTTCATGTAGGTTCTAATAAGAAGACTTAAGGCTAGGACAGCTGCAGTGGCCAAAGAAGGATGTATTTTGTTTTTACAAGATGTATATTTGATTTTATTTTTGAGTTGTATTTAATGTAATGATATATTTTGTATATTTGTGGATAAGGTTTGTCATATCCTATAAATGATTTAACCTTAATATAGGATGGATTTAATATAATATATGGCATATATTTTGATAAGTTCATATATTTTGTTTTTACAAGATGTATATTTGATTTTGTTTTTGAGTTGTATTTAATGTAATGAGACATTTTGTATATTTGTGGATAAGGTTTGTAATATCGTATAAATGATTTGTAATAACCTTACTGCAGGATGAATTTAATATAATATATGGCATATATTTTAATAAGTTCATTATGTATGATGTATATTATG
>JANSVB020000079.1:4520977-4531678 GCA_025504935.2 Erythroxylum haughtii
CTTCTGGAATACGTGAGCAGGGGTTTAGGGCCCATGTGTTGCTCCTGCCTCCTATGCCTCCTAGAGTAAGTTAAGATGGGCTTATAACCCAAAGAACTATCACATTGTTTCATTCTTTCTCCGTATGTGGTGTCATTGCGCCAGCTTGTATAATGGGTACCTGAAAGGAGTTTATCACCATCGCTCTTTTGAAGTTGAATGCATCTATCTAAATAGATTTCTTATATCTGGACTTTGACTAAATGTATATTTTGTCTTGCTGATGTGGAAAAATCAAGACTACTCAATTCTCATCCTTTTGATGAACAAAGGTACATATTCACTTTTGCAATTGGAGCCGGACCAGTGACTGGTGTCATAATACCAGAACTTAGCAGCAGCAGCACACGTGGGAAGATTATGGGGTTCAGTTTCTCTGTTCATTGGGTAGGTATGACAGTACTTCGGCTTTGATAAGTTCTTCCCGAGCTAACAGATCATGTTGTCAGTTCTTTATGATTCCTGCACAGAAGGTAAAGTTTGCATGTTTAAATAGTACATATTTTTAAACAGTGGAAAGTAATGAAAAATGTATTACAGGAACTGCATGGTTATTTTAATTCTTCATAAGGCCATCTTCTTCACTTTTTAGTGGATAATGTCTGCTTGATGATGTTCATGGTGAAATTGTGACTCATATTTTGGGGGTAATTTTGATTCAGGTTTGTAATTTCCTGGTCGGTCTATTCTTTCTTGACCTGATAGAAAATTTTGGAGTTGCTCCAGTTTACGCCGGCTTTGGCTTGACTTCCTTGTTGGCAGCAATTTTTGCTAACTATTTCCTAGTTGAAACTAAAGGGCGATCTCTTGAGGAGATTGAATTGTCATTGAAATCTACTCTACCTTACAGAGACGAGTGACTTAAACCACTGAAGAGTACAGTTGACCGCCATGCAGTTCCTGCTCCAACTTTGAGCATCATTTAAGGAGATGGCGCTTTGTTATTCAAGATTTGATGCCGCAGTCTGATACGTGAAGAAGCAGCTAAAGCCAAAGAAGATAGCTATACGACAATGTTTTTGTGTATTTTTCGAATGTGTTTAACGACATAGGGGAAGGGAGAGGTAATCACTAATCACTAATCACTAATCAAAGGGGACGACTCACCAGGTCCAGTAAGATTTAGTTTTCTTTGTTATTGTTAATTTTGAGTTCTTCATAGTTATTTGGGCATGCAATTCAATGTTCTTTTTTTTTTTTTCAGCGCAATTTTCTTTTTATCTGAGCTCCTACCTTAGCCCAGATTTTTCATCGCAATGCTTCCTTTATGTCTAAATATCCAAGTCACATATATCAGAATTTACCAATTTCTTAAACTTCTCAACTCCATTTCAAATTTTGTTTCTAGTTAAGCCTTTTTCAACTTTGGTCCATTAAACCTTCTTTGTCTGAATTAATTAATTTCAAGACTTCAACCTTTAGATTTTTTTTCTTAATCGTTTGTTTTTAAATAACAAATTCAAAAATCATTACTTGGATAATCTTTTTAATTCTTTCTTATCATGCCTTTTCATTGTATTTTTTTTTTGAACCATACAACATGCATTCTTTTGTAAAGGTCACATTTTTTAATAAGATTTTAACCAAACTACTTTTCAAATTGTCAAATTTATCATAAACTTGGGTAACTATTTAGACAAGGAGAATGAAATATCTAATACCTTTTTTTGTAATTGATATTTAAAAATTTATATTTCCTTTTCTTTTAATTAAATGGGTAAATTTGTTGTAATTCCTTCTATTTATTGAATAGATAAGTTGAAATTATATTTGCTTATGTAAATTTGATACATATGACATTTCATGATATATTGGCCTAAACATATATTAAATATCATTTGGTGCTTATTTGCATCTATAGAAAACAATCTTAATTTTTATCTTTTAGTTGCATTATATCAAATTTAATTGAAGTCTAGACTATAGTTAAAATGAATTCATTTAATTTTAATTCCACATGATTGCAGCCATTCAATTTTAATTTAGCTTAATCACATTCAATTTTTTTTGGTAAATCAGAAAATTATATAAATAAATAAAGTTATATACAAGACTAGAAATTGCCTATGAAGCTCATCTCTTTACTAAATCAAAAATGGAAAAACCTGCGATAGAGTATGAGGAAACTTACAAATGTTTCCTATGATCAAAACAGACCGCAATATCAAGCCTAGACCAACCTACCTACCAAGATGATCTTATGGCAAGAGGTTATCTTACCATTAACACAATTATATCATTCAACATTTTCAAGCAGAAAATTAAAATAGAGGTCTTCTTCTACAAAGCCATAGCTTCAAGTCTTCACCTTATAAGTAGGAGAATCTTAGCTTTGTTCATCAAACAATGGGAGATCTTCTTTACGTAGGATGCCAATGGTGATAAAATAGAGTCGTTTACCCTTGCTCCTATGTTCACCTCCAGGGGCGGATCTAGAAATTTTTTCAACTGGGGGCAAAATTTTAATAAAGATAAAATTTTATTTTTAATGGGGGCAAAATTTTAATATGAGTAAAATTTTATTTTTTTTTTGTGGGGGAAAAACTTAAAAAAGTAAATTTTTTTAAAGAAATATGTTGGTGGCAGTGGGGGCAAGTGGGGGATCCGCCACTGTTCACCTCCGTCAAATGTTTCTTAAGATCTCACCCTACCTTCCTTGGTGAAACCTATATTGAACTTCTAGATTTTAAGAACCGTACAATGGAGTAGTGAATCTCCCATTCCAAGACTAATGCTTAAGGCTGAAGCATTCCTTGAAATTGGTGACTTCCTTGCTATAGCTTGTCCTGAACCTTTCATTTCGGATTCTTTATTATGGAATCCAAAATGATCTTCCTTATTAACAAACAACATCAGTGAGAGAGGGGACTTGGATTATCCTTGTAGCTTTAGTAACCTCGATCCATAATCAAAATTTGGTGGAATGTGAGGCTCATCCTTCATCTTATGGTGATCCTTTTGTAGCATGGTATGAGACTGCCCTTCTTGACCATAACCTAAACCTGGAGGCACCACCTACAGACAAATCATTAGAAATAAAAGGATACACAGACATTTTACCTTCTCTCAGTGTTTGAGCTGAAGTGTTCCATAACTTGAAAGATCACTCCCGTAGAGAAATTCCCTATATCTAAGGCCTCATCTTTAAAGGTGCACATGTTCTTTCAGTCCACAAGTTATAAACATTTATAGAAAGGATAGTGAAGAAGGTATTTATGTTACAGGTTCTGGAGGTAGTTGGTTGGTTAAACCATAATAAAATGGATTGAAGATTGGTAAGTGAGGTCGGTAGACTTGGAAGTGGCTTGGGCTTTTGAACCAAACAGTTTTTGAGAAAGGGCATTCAAAGAATAAGTGTTCAATAGTCTCCAAGTTCGCAACACACAAGGAACACCAATTAGGGTATAGAGATTAAGTAATTTGTCCCTTGTTTGCAATCTATTTAAGAAGGCTAACCATAATATGAAAGAGCACTTCGGGCTATTCTTTTTATGCCATACAATTTTATACCAAGGGATTGTTTGATGTGGAGGTCTCAAGAAGGTGTATGCAGAAGCATTTGTATATTGCTTGTAGAACTAGCTAGCCATTCTAAATTATCCTCTTTTAAAGAATCTGGGAAGTATGGTAAAGGTTCTAGATTACTAAGAGTTTCCACTGTTAACTCCTGTCAACGCCATTCATTGTTTCTTATTACTTTAAACACTCTAGCATTCATAGGAAATTCATATCCATTGATCAACCTAGGAGTAGTATGAGCCATTAAGATATCTCTAGGATGCCAAAGATTTTGTCACGAGAAAGTAAAATTTTCATTTCCAATTCTAAATTTGAATTGATTCATAGTTTGATCCCTCACATACAAAATTTTCCTCCAACTCCATGAACAACAGTTGTTAGCAGAGGTATTCCAGAAGTTTTTCCGTTTGAGGATAATATTGTGAATCCACCTCACCCTCAAAGCTTCTTTATCATAAAACAGAAACTTCAATTTATTTTTAGTTCGTATCTATTCACAATTTTATCATATTTAAAGTTTTTTAATTCTGATTTGATTAATTTTGACCATATTCAATTTGTGTTAAAATCTATCATATTAAGCCTAGTAATTTTTATTTTTAATTCATTTTCATTACTTTTAATTATTCTAGTTAGAGATTATTATTTCTGATATTAATTAGTTAACTGTAAATAATTAAATTTAATCAGAAATTTTGTTGTTAATTTTCATTTCAATTTTTTACTACATATTTTTAGTTTTAATTAAATTTGAACCAAAAAAACTTAATAAAACGACCAAACAAAAAGAAGTAAAAATATTCTGAAAATTACATGAGACTAAAGATAACTGGAGTGAGAGAATTCCATGCAAAAGGACAAAAGAGGAAAACCGGTAAGTAAATAAAGGAGAAGTACAAAGAAGATGTTTATAACCTGAGTTAAAAAGAACTAGCAATGAGTAGGCAAAGGCCAAGATTGCAAATGCAGCGGAAATAAAAAAAAAAAGTAATTTTATATTCGTTTATTGCGTTTAATAAATATATTAATAGTAAGAATAGTAAAAAATAAATATCTAAAATTTGTAAGGATTAAATTATTCTGAACTTTGAAAATACGAAATTTTTATATACTCTATACTGAGAAATATATCACGCTTTCAACAGTTGATATGATTATGGTTAAATTTTGAAGGACCCTTTCTTTAAGAATTAGAGAAAACAAAATTTCTCTAATCTTTTCTCTGGTTTGTTTTTCATGTACAGAAATCAAAGAGTATGATTTTCTTTTTCTCTTCTTTGTATGTTCACGTACTGCATGAAGGAAAATGAAGATAAAAATGTATATATCTCTTTAACTCTTCTTTTCGTAGTTTTATACATAGAAACAAAATCGTTGAAAGAGTATATCTATACTTTTTTCGTTATTCAATGTTTTAACGTCTTTCTTTTTTAAAAAACTTTAAACAAACACCATCGCATCCTTTCATCTTGGTTTTAAAATGTCAAACTAAAATAAAACCACCCAATGGACAAAATGCCATCTGACGCTTTTTTTTAAATATTATTATTTATAAAATGAAATAAAATTATTTTATTTTATTTTATTCATTTATTTTTGTACAAGAGAATTTTTAATATTAATTATATTTTCTGTGCTAGCAAAAAATATAATAATATGCTATATAGATTATTTAATAAATTATCTCATAAATTAAATAATCATAAATAGGAAATATTACACTCGTAAGTATATAACTACGTAGATTCATCATTAAACTGATAATAATTAATCCAATTAATTATTAATCAAGGTTAGCGTCTAACAACATTTCTCAACGATTGGATAATGTGAAGTAACAATCTTGTAAAGATGGAACCTAGTTAAGGAAAATATATTCTTGCCTTCCATCATTACAATTCCGTATTATCCTAAGGTATAGTTTAACTATCAAATCCTATTAGATAACCAACTATGTTATATGTCGATCATTAATGATTGGTGAATGACTTAGAAAATTCATTTTTTTCACTCATTCTTCTTGGCCAAGATCTTGAAACAATTATTAAGATCAATGACAACATAAAGCTCAAACTCATTACCTAGAATCGATGGATCTCATCTTGACTCACTACTAATCGGATAGATACTTAATTATATCCAATGATCATTCAACTAACATTTTTATATACTAGGTGTCCAACATCAAAATATAATAAGTGACCTATTGATTACTATGATGATCTCAAGTCGAAGGAAAAATATACATTTAAATCCTTATGAAAATATCTCACTTGACAGTTCATAGATAATATTAACTATTGGAAATTCTCATTTTGGTCAATTCAATGATCATATCTTCATATGCATCATCAATATATGTAACTTAGTAAATGAGATAGACTAATATTCATCCAATAGATATTATTATATGCATATTGATGTAACCGAATCATTACAGTCCTTATTTGATGATCTTATTATTAGAAATACTTTTAGATTAAACCCTAAAAACTTGACTCTCATTATCATAATTTCCATTATGATGACAAATGTATAAATTTAATTAAGGAATTATCATATTAGAATAAAACAATAAACATAATATGATAATATAATCATTTTTCATGTTATTAAACAAATTTAATAATTACAAAACAAAAGTGTTCAATCTATTACATAACGATTGGTTCATGGGCATAATTCCAACAATCTCCTACTCAATCTAGACTCGATCGGTCATAAACTTCAATCCTATTTTTCACTTGTCCTTCTCAAACTCCTTTGATCTAAATGCCTTATTGAAGATATCTGTAGCATTCTCCTTTCCTTTAACTTTTTGAATTTGAACGTCCTCACGCTCAACCATTTCTTTAATCATATGAAACTTCTGTAGAACATGTTTGGATCTTTGGTGTGATCTTGATTCCTTAGCTTGTGCATTAGCATTGGTATTGTCATATAATAAAGGAACAGCTTCCTTTATTGAAGGAACCACACCAAGTTCAGTTAAGAACTTTTTTTATCCAAACAGCTTCCTTAGCTGCATTGCATACATCTATGTATTCTGCTTCAGTAACTAAATCTACTATAGTAGCATGCTTGGAACTTTTCCAACTTACTGCTCCTCCATTCAAGGTGAAAATATAACCAGAGGTAGATTTGTTGTCATCCTTATCTGATGCAAAGCTAGCATTAGTGTAGCTTATTAGCTTTAATTCATAATATCCATATATGAGAAATTGGTCCTTAGTTCCTCTCAAATACTTAAGGATTGTTTTAACCACTTTCCAATGTTCCTCACCTGGGTTACCTTAAAATTAACGCACTATTCTTAATGTGTAGGCTACATTAGGTCTTGTACATGTCATGATATATATGATAGCTCTCATTGCGTTAATATGTGAGACCCTACTCATTTGCTTTCTTTCTTCTAGGGTTTTGGGACAGTCCTTCGTACTAAAAGAAATTTCAGTGCCTATCGGTAGATAACCTTTTTTGAAATTTTTCATGTGATACTTTTTAAAGATAGTATCAACATACATGGATTGGGAGAGCCCTAACAGCTTTCTTGATCTATCTCTATAGATCTTGATTATAATAATGTAAGCTGCTTTTCTCAAATTCTTCATGGAGAACTATTCAGATAGCGAAATCTTTGTTTTTTGTATGGATAGTACATCATTTCCTATTAGCAATATGTCATCTACATAAAGCACTAGGAAAATAACTATGCTCCCACTAACCTTCTTGTACACATATGGCTCTTTTTCGCATCTAACAAAATTAAAATTTGCAATTTTTATATTGAAGATTCCAACTTCGTGAAGCTTGCTTCAATCTATAAATAGATCTTTGTAGCTTACATATTTTATTAGGAGCATATAGCAATGTGAAACCTTTAGGTTGAGTCATATAGACATCTTCCTAGAGCTCTCTGTTAAGAAATGCTATGTTCAAATCCATTTGGCTTATCTTATAATCATATAATATGTAGCTATAGTGTAGCACCCTACTCCCGCAGGACCCGAACCCGATATCGTGGGGTAAAGACAATTAAAATCCAAGAAAGAGTAGAGAGAGAAGGCAGAGAGAACACAAAACAAGATTGCTTCGAATGTTTGGTTAAATCCTATTTTCTCTTCTTCTTTTCCTCTTTTGAGTGCCTCCTTATGTTGCAGCCTCATTTTCAGTGTCCATCCCCTACTTTAGGTCTTAAAAAATGAGTATTTATAATGTCTTGGGCTCAAAGAAACCTAGTTTTTTCTAAACAAGGGAATGCAGATCATCCTAGTGTTAACAAAGTCCGTTAGGCAGACTTCACGTCTGCTGAGCAAACCTTTTGGGGTTTTTGGAGTGAAATTGGTTAGCCAATGTCCATTAAGTAAACATTATGTCTATTTAGCAGACCTTCTCGGGTCTCTAGAGTGGAATTGGTCAGGCAATGTTCGTTAAGCGGATATTATGTCCGTTTAGCAAACATACCTTGGGCCTCTAAAAAATGTGCAATATTGACCCTTTAGATAACAAAATCTCTCATTGGAGTCTTCATGAAAGTTGTAGAACTCAGAGTTCTCTTCGACAACGTACTTGAATGATCTTAATCTGAAATCCATTGTATAAGTTATTCCTCTTGCCCAAAATCTATCCATTTGCACCTATTAAGCAATAAAGTTGAAATGTGTGAGAAATAACTAAAAAAAGCGAAATTCATATAGAGATAAGTCAAATGAGTTCCAACTCATCCCAAAATCATAGAAGAATAATTTGACTTATCAAGAGGCAGTACCAGAAACAGATGTAGGAGAGGAAGCAAGAGCATGAGAGGGGAGTAGGGGGAAGGCATGATTCGATGAAAGTGCTGGTGGGGGCAAAATGGGATGGGGGATAGAAGATAGGGGAGTGACTGCCATAATTTACCTATAATAGTAAAAAACTGACAAAGGGTTAGGGTTAGGAATAGGAGGAAATAGGAAGGATACTAAAAACAAAGCAAACCGGGTCTAAGAAGGGTTTTGAACAGGGAATAAGAGGGGGTCATTTAGTGAGAGGTAAGAGCATTTTAGTGAGAGAGAATGCTTTTACTAATCTTAACATCAACTTAGTATATTTCATCAATTTGAATCTTTGTTAATATCAATATCAATGTTATGAATGCCATATCGGTACTGGCATCAGATTTGGTTCTGGTACAGTACTATACTAGTACCGGTTAATATCAGTTATTGTTTCGGATAATTTTTTAAATTTATAAAATAGTCCTTATTTTTTTAAAATTGCAAAATAATCCTTCAATATATTATACTGTATAATTTATAATTTACATCAATCTCATATCTAAAAATCATAATAATATAAATTTAAAATAACAAAAATTTATTTATTTTTATTAATATTATTTTTCATATATTTCACATATAAATAATAACCACAGTTAATATGAAAAATGATCATTTAATCATCATACAAATATAAAATTAAGAAAAATGTAAAATATTTTAAATATTACAATTTTATCATCTAATAAACAATAATTATATTGAAATATCAAATAAAAATAATAAGTATACTCCCTTCATGTCCAATGTTACTCTCTTCCATTTTAATAATATCTCGTAATTATCATTGCCACATGACTAGGATGACTTCTTCATTATCTTAAGAATAAAAATCTTGAAAAAATATATTCATTTATCTTAAAATTATTAAGAGTTCGAAATAAGTGGACAAGAAGACACCTTGTTCATTAGAAAGCTCAGTCCATAAAATGTTTCTAAAAGAAAAAAAATTAAGGATTGCCGAATTTAATAATTTTCCTGTAATCGCAGCATCCTAGGTAGATTATTTTAGAACAAGTTCAACTCTCCTATCTCGTTATACGTTTCCCGGTGCAAGAATTTTCCAATTCAAAACTCAAAACCATTGTTCAACATTTGTAGATATTAAGTTTTCCAAATATATACACACTTTCGTTATAATTCAATGTTTAGGTTGACTGACTTTAAATTCCAATGCAAGTGAATGTGTAGGTTATAGACAGTCCCCAAAACTTTACAGTCTACGCAATCGCACTTAGGACTAAACAATACTCCCTCCGTTTTATAATAAGAGTCGTTTTAAAAAAATACACGCTTATTAAGAAAGCTAATAAAATTATAGATATATTCTTATTAATACTTCCAAAAAATTACCTCGGTAATCAGCATCTTAAATGAAATTGTGAGAGAAATTGCCTTGAAATTGTGATCTGTATGATTAAGATGAGAGAGAAATGAAAGGTTAATTTTAGAAGAAAAGTTATAAACATGCATACAAAGTCAAGAATAACATTTATTTTAAATAATTAAAATGTATTTAAAACGACTCTTATTATAAAACGGAGAGAGTATTATCTCATAGATTTGTGTGTTCTGTTGTTTTTCAAACTTCGAAGGCTTCTTTCCTACGCACCTCTACACTTAAGATACTGCTGTCACTGCTTATCCAGTTGTTCTGTCAAAATCAATCTCTCTAACTTTTCATGGTCTACCTTCTCTCTAAATTTTCACCCTTCTTTTCAACCCTTTTATCCCATTTCGTACTAGTTTTCCTTTCCTACCCTCTAGTTTGAACTTCACCCAAATTTCCCCCTTCAGCCAGGCCATCCTCGGCCGTTGGAGATCTTGATGGACATTGGTGAATCTTTGAGAGTCAAGGAGGATTTTCCTACTCGGAGAGTAGGATTCCGCTATAGAAGGTTGATTCCCATTCTTCGAATGTTCGGCCTTCATCAGGCGAGAAGGAGAAATGACTGATGATTGCCGGGGCTTGGGCGAAACAACTTTCATTCCTTCACCTACGGTGGTCCTAAAGTGTTTCCCAAATGCGGTGAAGGATGACATTATTTCCTGTCCTATGGGTGTCATTGATGATGGTATTTCCAAATGGTCTTTAGCTCTGTTGGGATTTTTTGGGGTAAAAGGCTGACCTTCCCCATTGTCAACGCTTGGGCTAAAGCTCTTTGGAGTCAGAAAGGACTGCAGAGAGTTCTGCTACAGGAAGATGACACCTTTCTCTTCACATTTAGTAAAGATTGTGAGTTGTTAGACATTGCGGCTTAAGGGCCATGGCATATTGGTGACTAGCCAATTTTTGTACAACGTTGGAGGCCCGAGGTACAGAAAG
>JANSVB020000079.1:4590549-4601491 GCA_025504935.2 Erythroxylum haughtii
GTTTACAGTATGTGTGCAACTTTTATTTGCATACTTCTTCTGGGAATTGGTTTTTCAGTGACGTTATCCATGCCAAGTTGAAATAAAATGTTGAAAATGTCTTCCAATGCTCCTTTTGTTACTTTTATTAATATCATGTGAGCTTCTAAGTTGTATTAAGGCGATGGTACTATTATGTGTCTTGGATTTGAAGTCTATTATAGGAAATATGACATAGCTTTCTTTTGTTTTTAAGTCACAACTTTTGGCTGACATGAGTGATAATGGTTAACCAAAAAATCTATGCAATATGTTGCCAAGTCGATCTCCCTTTTTATTAGGACTTTATTGTAAGAGATATTACAAGTGGGATATGCAATATGCAACATGTTGCCAAGTCGACCTCCGATTGGCAGCCGATGAGAGTGAGATTCCATTTAATGGTAACAACTAACGTATGAAGAGTAGGTTGAGGCGATATGTGCCCGATTAGCTGGAATAAGCAGGGGCTTTCTTCAATAAGAAGTTCGGCGGACAAGGTTCTCAAGTAACTGATGGTTGAATTGAATGCCTCAAGGCAATTGCATCCGATGAGATTACGAGGGTAAGTTTAGACTTTACTGTTAGATTGTTGCTTCGTGACATGATTTACCAAAAACCCTTCGAAGCCCTATTTAGGGCATGATAAGTTGATCTGGGGGAAGATCAGACACTGGTCACTTCGTAGTTGCTTCTACGTATTCCATGAGCATAGGTTAGGATGAAGCCTCGACCCATGGTGTTTGGAAGGTAATCTCGCAGTAGAAGGGCCTTCAACGCATCCGCTCCTTTCTCTGGCTCCTTACTCACAATCGATTACTCACGAATTACCATCGTGTCCGTACGCAATGCACTACAGACGGAGCTTGTTATCATTGTAGACTTGAGGAATCCTTGATACATGCAGTGCGTGACTGCGTCAAAGCCCGCCAAATGTAGACTATTTTCCCTCCGCATTTAGTTTCCGCTGAGGTTTTCACTCGACAGAATTGGAATTGGCTCATCTAAAATCTCCAACATCATTATTGAGTCTTTGGGCACGATTGGCCGATCCTATTTGGCATTACTTGTTGGTTCCTTTGGCAATGAAGAAATATGATCCTTTTTTATGCATAATTTAAATGGCCTTCCTCACCAAGTTCTATTATTTTGTTCTATGCAGGTTTGCTACACATCTCAGTCGGGTGGCAAAGTCAAGCTATCCCTTCTAGCTATCGACCCCATCAAGAGTTTCTCATTGAATAGAGCAAACCTCCCTCTGGATGGATCAAGCTAAATATTAATGGAGCGTATCAACGGTCCTCGTCCACAGCCACTGCAGGCGGCTTTCTACGGGACAATGCAGGACACTAGCTTAGCGGATTCTCACAAAATCTTGGATGTTGCTCATTTATGACAGCGGAGCTCTGGGGCGTTTTTACCTAGCTTACGCTCGCGTGGAAGTTGGGCTTTCGACGTATTGAACTTGAAGTAGATTCTAAGGCGGTGTTCGATATCCTCTCTTCCTCAGACCGTTGATCTATGACTCTGAATCCCATTGTCCGGAGCATCAACCAGTTGTTCACTAGGAATTGGACTATTGTTCATCGACATGTTTATCGAGAAAGCAACAGATGCGCCAATTGGCTAGCGCATTATGCCAATCATTTTGTTATAGGAGTCTATTATTTTGATACCATACTTATTAGGTGCTATCAGGAAATCTGTTCCCCAAAACTTCTTGTGTCATGTATTATGGTAGTCTCTCCTTTAAATTAAAAAAAAAAAACACAGTCTACGACTTAGTCTAAAACTCCTTGGCGACTTAGCCAAGTACAGGCAGCCGCGGCGTATGCTTTAACTTTTAAGAGTTTGATTGATTTGAAAAGTAAATAATTGTGATATTTTTCTTTCGAATTTAAGTCAAAATCTACAAGTATCTTGATATTGGTAAGCAATACTTAATTATTTACTCGACTTGGTTAATTTCCTTCTGCACTGAAATATTGTAAGTAATCCTAAATTTTACCTCAATCCATCCAACCCGAAATTGCCTGAAGTGCCATTTAGCCTTACAGCAACACTACGATTGGATGGATTACCAAAAGACAAGATTTAGCACTTTTCACCCTCGAGCATCCAAAATTTTCCTCTTTTTACATTTTTTCTATTAAACCCGTCTTTCATTTTTTCTGAATCTCTCGGCATCCTTTTAAGTTTAATAGAAACAAATTCATCAAACCATAAAAATAGTGCAAGCTGCCAAACTGTGAATTATGTTCTTGGTCACAGTTTAGTAAAGATTAATCCACGTTTGCAGTTTGGAATCGAATAAAAAACCTGCACCAAGCTCACCCCATGGCAAGTATGATACAGATCAAAAATCCGTGCTCTAGTGGGTTCAGTGCTGAAAGTTAATGATCCGCATAGAGGAGAAAATTTGAGAATGCAAAAAAATGTCTTCGCACATTGCAAGAAGATTTTTACAGAACCCTGCGGTCACTTGTCATTAGTTTACCTCTCCGAATCAAAGAATTAGAAAAGACGAAAACATGATCCGTTGAGAGTCAGAAACAGAAGATCCCTTCTTATTTGCTTTCCAACTGCATTGCATAAAATGCTCTACAACCCTATCTGGACCTTGTGGTCCACAAAATAACTGAATCAGACGAACAAATAAAGGCTAGCAATTACCAAAAAACGGGTCAAATGTTGTCGGATGTACAACTCTGGCCAATCCATCCATCATTGATAATTTCCAATCAGAAAGTTGGGTGAATTAACTAAGGCTCCTATGGTTAAACTATAACTTCTAAGTAGGTGGAAAGAACCTGTTTAAATTGAATGGCAACGTGTAGAATTCTTCATTTCTGTTATCACCTCTAAAAGTTCTGAATTTAACCCACCAGGGCATTCCTCTATCTTTCTTTGATTTCTCCACATCCAATGTGTTGTCAAGGAACACGGCAACAATCAAACCAACTGATGCAGGGGATGAGAATATGGTATTCAAGAAGGCATTGAACTGCATTATGAAACCAAACAAACGATCAACACACTCTGATTATGAAAACTTTCTGAGATAGAACAACTAATATGAAGCCTTTTCTTAAGATACGTAATTCAAAAGATCTGAATTTTAAGGTCCAATTCATAACTTAATTTGTTTCTCATTCATGCAATAATCAAAAGGAAACCCTCAAACAGTCTTAAAGGTTGCTGTTGACTTTCATTTGCAGATGCAAATAATCTTCCAGGTTTTCAAATACATGTATGCGTACCTTTGTCCTTTTACATAGTGATCTTTGTTTAACGACATCTAAAAGAACTTTACACTTGTAGAGATCATACTAACCCAACCAGCATTGGTATGGACAAGACCGTGGCGTGTGGGATTCCAATATTCATTGAAAAACTGGGGTACAGAAATCCCAAGGAAAAGTGAGAGTCCAGTGATCATGAGATTTCTCATTGAGTTGAAGTTTGTGAATTGAAGGAAAGATAATCCAACTGAAGCTGAAAATTAAGAAAGATGTTAGAGGATATGAACCAAACAGTTGAAAACAGAGTGGAGCAAAAGTTTAACTTACTGACTAGACCAAAAAGAACACAGTACAGTGCAGCAAATATTGGGAATGGGATTGATGCAAATACAGCTCCAAATTTACCTGCATGAATATAAAAGTGCAAATGAATCATGTAAATAAATAGAAAATTGGGATAGATGAAACCAGTGTGGTTAGAACTTGCAAACTCATCTTTTACTATTGATAAGGAAAATCTAGTTAAAATAGAAATCTGAAAGTTTCCAACATCGGTCCTCTAATGATTGATGAAAGAAAAAACCAATGGCAACCAGTTCAGTGTTTATAGAATTCATTTCAAAATTAAAAAGTTGTATGCTTTCTGGAGAACTGGAAATGATTTTGAAGATCATATGCTCACATCTAGACCTCCAAGACAAGTCTTGGATACATTAAATGTGTGCGTGTTCTAGCTAGAAGAAGAAACTAAGAACTTCTAATGCCCCTGTCTGGGAAGATAAGATCAGTAGATCAACCTAAAGTTGAGAAGAATATCATGAAGCCAGCAGATATTTGAACAACTCTACGACTTCCAACTCGTGTTAATCCAAGAAGTCCTACATTTTCCCTGGAATATAACCAAGATCATCGTCAAGGACAAATATTGGTAATAAACATAGTTCATAAAGAGTTGATGCAAATAGCTAGTTTAACTATGATTCTCACACAGAAATAGTGGAACCAGTTCCTGTCCCAAAAAGACCATCAAGCAATACACCAATGCCCTACAAATGCATGACAAACTTTCAGTCTTCCAAAAAAATAAATCTTTTGTATCTTTCTAAGAGTCGAGGAGGGAGATATTGTCTCTTAAACGTCAGATGCCAACTGCAGACCAGCTCACCTGCCAGCCAATTCCTCTGCTTAGTACATAAGCAGGAGGTGGGGTGGCAATAGCTAACCGAGCTGCTGCCTGGTATGCTCCTGTGGACTGCATTTTTCAAGATTAACATGGATTTTTTCAAAGCCATAAATTAATCATGAAACATATAGTAGTACGTGCAAGTGAAACCCCTTGTGTACTTTCCAATATACAATTTAAAAGGCACTAAAGTAAATTGAAGAATTGAAGCTACATTGTCAGAGTGGAGCACATGAACCCCTTTCAGGATGTGATTTCTTATATGATGCAGAAGACTGCAATCAAAGGTAGCCCTCTAAAAGCATACCTCAACCATGGATACAAGAACTGCTGACATCATAGCAAATGAATGACCTGCTGAAAATGTGGGTGGCCCCCACTGCAGAGGGTATGGGAACTTGAACCTGAAATAACATCATGGACAAAATTCCAAAGCCACTAAAATCACAGTTCGAAAGGGAGAGCTGATTCTTTCACGTACCATGGTGCAGAAGTTATAAGGTAAGCCTTGTCTGTACGACAACTAAGTTGAGTTACACGAGGCCTGTTCCGGTAAGCACCACTAGCAGTCAAAATAACAGAATATATCCACACAATTGCAACACAGATCAACACCGGAAATCGTTCAAATACTGGAAGGTCTCTGAATGGTTTCACATGCTTTAGATACTGCAAATTTTCACAATGCAGAGTTATGCCTGAACAATATCAACTTGTGTGGCAAGAATGCCACTCCAATCGTAAACAAATATCTTACTTGGGATAATCCAATAACCAGTAACAGCATTGGCAGTCCAATTTCCACACAATTACCCAACTGAAAAAAAGAATGTAAAAATGGATTGTGAACCTTTTGAAGAACCCTGGTAATGAAAATACTCATCACATTGCATGAATATTGCATGAGGGGAGGGTCAAATTCATAATGATGTTCACCACATGGTGAGATTAAGTCAATGTAAATCTATAGTATGTTTTTAAGGAAAGCAGAGAAATTATAATGGAATGATACAAATAGTAAATATTTGCTCTAAGAGAGGATCTGATATCTTGGACAACACTAGATATTGGCATCCAACTTCACTACGTCGGTACATTAGGCCAAATAAATCTAAGAACATGATAGAAAAACAGAATACAAAAGATTGTCCATGTTACTGTTTAATTCATAGAAAAACATACTGTAGGAAATCCACGTTGAAACAATCCCAAGCCAACCAATCCAACAACAGGTGCCATACCTAGTGGACTGAAAAACCTGGGCATATAACAAAGTCCACATTAAATATAAGAATAATGTAAAATTGCCAGATTAGAAAATTTAACACATTTTAATTGCATAAGTTGTACCTAGAAACAAGACCCCAAACTTGACTGTAACCAAGGATGATTTGAATACTTGAGGCCACAATTAAAGCTCCCTGGATAGCTCGCATGGTGTGCACAAATCTCTGCAAATGAATCACATTGCAAGATCTCTTTCAATTATCCTATCACATAAAAGAGTTCTTTAAGTACAACTCTTGAGAAGGGGTAAATCGGTTTGAATTATAATATCAAAGTGGCAAATGGGCCACTTCGGTGTGCAATAATGATAATATGATCCTATTATCCAGTTCAATGCAATAGATACTGCAAATGTTTCTATATATTACAGTACAAAAACCTTCTCAGTGAATCTCATTTCAGAAAATATCAAGAATCCAATTCTCAAGCTGTATATTTAGAATAGGTGAAGGCATAAGAGCTTAAAATTAAGTTTCTGTAGGAAAAGCAACATAGCAAAACTCTTTCGTCTATTTACTTCTTTAGTTAATACTTTGTGCCCTTTCAAATTTCGTTTGTGCTATTCTTTGATTCCCCCAACCATCTAGCAAACTAAAAAGGAACTAAAAGCATTAAACTTACTTCATGATGGTCAGTAATTTCTTGCAATGAGGAGTCACTTATAATATAAGCTATAGGAACGACATATGCAAAGGAACCGCCCACTACTGCTGGCAGCCTAGTACCAAAAAGGGTTTGAAGAAGTGTTTTTATACCGGCTACAAAAAGAAGAGTCTGTATAACCTGTGCTTTATCACCCTGGTCGCATAAAAAATCGTGGTGTCACACAACAGGATGAGAGAAAAAGGAGAGCTAAAATGAAAATAGTGAAGAATTCCTAAGCCTGAGTTCATCAATTTATAATTTGAAAAGGACAAGTGACAAAGGATGTTGGAGGTGTAAATGTTAAAACACATGAACACTCAAATGCAACAAAATTTCAATCCAAGAGGGAAAAATGAGATATTCAATACATTTGTCATCATAACTAACAAGTTCCGGCACAGTTGAAACTAATACACAAGGACAATAATAATCTCCTGGAACCAGAATGAACCTAAGATTGCCAGGTGAGGAACTCAATAATCTCCTGAACATCATCAAGGAAGTAACAGGTGAGGAACTTACAACAGTGCCACCCATTGCAGGAACAAGTAATGAAGGAATCATTACACTTGTACCCAGCATCAGGATATAATTCTGAAATGCTAGTATGATTGTTTCAACTGCAAGATAAAACAAGTAGTTAAAGATTTATAAATTGGAAGAAGAAAACAAGAGCATAAATATGTCTGAGCAACTGCAAGATAAAACAAGTAGTAAAAGATTTAGAGATTGGAAGAAGAAAACAAAAGCACAAATATGTCTGAGCAACTGCAAGATAAAACTAGTAAAAGATTTAGATATTGGAAGAAGAAAACAAAAGCACAAATATGTCTGAGCTCCTAGAACCAAGCAAGAAGAGGAAGGTTTAATACTTCAACATCAATTCTAGCTTGTTTCAAGATCACTAATCTCAAAAGAAGTTCTCCACCTTCTAAACTTAGATTATCTAAAAATCTCAATCTATTCCAAGCAACCGGTTTTACTGGTCTTCTTATCATTGATGTCCAATATTTGGACGGTATATGATATGAGAAAATACAAAGTAAGGTCCATAAAACCTCAGACCTAGAACTAGGGATAAACATGCATTGTTGCATTACTTCACGAGAAGAGGTTCAGTAACCTACTTGCCAGACACATTCAGAAAATAATGATTTGCCAGTATTTGATGAGTAGGTCATACACACACTAGTGTGAAAGCCACTTGTCCTAGAGTAGCACTCACTAGATTTTCAGCAGCTAACTTCTATCATAGGAGGGATAACATGAAATGAAACTCAGAAAAATTGAGCAATTTAACTATTCCCAAGGACTGGACTTGTTTGCTTCCTCACTTAATTAGCTAGCTGCTTTCCAACTTCTGAGCTAGATCTTTTAAGGCATTTAGTTTCAGTGGATAACAATGCAAGCTCCCCTCAAAATGGAGCAGACTTGGATAAATTAGATTTTCAAGCTTGCATCACCAAAAATATCTTAAACTTGAACAAATATCTGGCTAGGTCTACCATTAGCTTATATAACTTCAGCTTATTAGATCACAGAAATAAGATTTTTGGAAAACAATTAATTTATGGTTTCTCAATAGTTAGAACTAAAATGCTAGGGGAAGTGATCGTTTGCCTAAATGAACAGTATCACAGTTACAGACGAATAATATGCATGACCTAACTGCACCAGTTTCCAAGTTTAGAACGAAATAACCATTTGAGATCGAAAAGTATGAGCACTGAAAAATCAGTCCTAATAAGCTCTGTTCTTGTAGAGAAGAAGTTACATTACCACAATGTTCGAGTGAGCAAACGCCTACAATACACACACACACGCGCGCACTCACTCACACACACACACACACACAGAGAGAGAGGGAGAATATATGAATAAGAAAACAACAAAATATTAACTTTCTAAAAACGAAGAAAAACATATGCAGCGCCAAACCCAAAACCCTCCGACATTATAGTTTCATTTCCAGAGTAGTTCATTATTGTCATAAAACAATCCACTACGCACCACCTTTTCTAAAGGATGAATCGTTAAAAACTCGTTCATTAAATGCTAACGTAAATATCTTATCTCTCTGTCTATCTTAACATCAAAGTTCACCATTGCTATACAGTTCTTCAAGCTCTCAAGTGATATTCCAGCCATGGAACCTCTTCCGATGAGGCAATGGTGATTTAAAAAAGTTATCTTAAGAAACTCGTCATTTTCTCTATCAATGAAAAAGAAATGAAAAGAAGGAGCACGTACACCAAGGAGGGTTAGAGTCTATGCAGTATTCGAGGTCTTGAAGTTGTTCCATCGGAGGGTGGCTAATGTCCGCCATTACTTAAAACTTTTTCTTCTCCTTCAACACGCAGGGAGAGAGTGCTATAAAGGAGTAAAACAAAGAGAAGGAGTAAAACAAAGAGAAGAAGAAGGCAGAGAGGATGAAGGAACTAGGAACCCAGTCAGGAAAAAAGAAAAGCAAAAAGAGATATAAAGTGAAGAAGAAAAGCACAGAAAACAAATATATTTTAATAAAGGGAATGGAACATTTCGCAAAGCCCCTCTGTGACGCAACGTCGCCTTTCTGCCTTCGATAAGCCTTAACTTCTCTTGATGGATTTCTCCTAATAATATTTTTCTTTGCAGCATTACGCTTCCTCATTCCCTATTTTACCCTTTTACTGCCACTCGATTTACCAAATAGCCATCCATCCGGGGCCCGCTTTTTCTTCAAACATTGTCATTCAAATGACGACTGTTCGTATCATCCTTTTAGAGCAATCGACGGCGTCGTATTGATCGGGGAAACGAGCATGTCTCGCCAACAAAACTTGATTAAGATGACGTATGTCAGAGGTGGCCCCCATAGCCAGCCAGATGTAACATGACCTCAAAAGTATGTACAATAGGAATATAAGAATCAAGATAACATTATTTTGTAGGGAGGGACCATCAAATAACAGAAGCCAGGCTTGGTTGGTAAGCAAATGAAAGCTAATATTAAATTTGCCGCCCTACATTGTACTGATGATTACTCTCAACTCAAGTGGCGGATTGGTGAATAAAATGAAAATGGAGGATTCTCAGTTGAAAACGAAAAGAAACGAAACGAAGTTGCACGTGCGCCTGATTTTGGAGGTTTAGTTTGGGGCACACCAACATTCTCTCCCTCCACGATTCTCGACAGAACCAAAACTAAACTAAAACCCATATATCTATATATACTTAAAACTTTAAATCTTGCAGTCATACTTTATTTCAAGTCTAACACTAATATTATTTGATTTTTAACAAAATATTTTTTAATATAAAAATATTTAAGACAAATAATTCAAAGTTTCAATGGCGTAATCTTTAATAAATTATCTGATTAAGTTAAGAACCAATACTTTATTTATAAAGTCAACTTTTTTTCCCTTCTAGTATGAGAATAAATATCAATTACTTACTAATTCCAATACAGAAATTTAAAAGAATTTAGTTCTATAAATAAAATATTTAAAATTTTATTTTATTATCACATTCGAAAAAATGGACTTTTCAAACTTGACGTGTATTAATGAGATTTTGAAACATTTAATATATTTTTTTAATTTGACTCAATTTAAATGTACTTTAAACTATTTAATATTTTTTAAAAAAATTTGAACTTTTAAGTCTAACTTAATTTGATTAATTTTCTTTTCAAATTATTCAAATTGATCAACATTAAAGTTTAATTAAGTTTAAATGGTGGAACTTCAATCAATCTCATCCTTCAAAAATTGTATTTCAAATAGACATCATGAAAATGTCAAACTCTTTGTACATAAGAAAACATTAAAAAATAAAGCCGTTTATAACATGCCATGATTAATTTGGAACACAGGAAGATTTGACAAAGGATTAATTGAATTAATAGAGTTGTCATCCTATTTAATTAAGAGAACATAAAAATATATATGAGAAAAAAAATTAACAGATCTTAACATGATCAAAGACCTCGGAGTTCTATTTGTGAAATAAAGATGATACTTAGTACCCTATTTATTTTTTTTAATTATTACTTAACTTAGGTCTCTAATGGATTTTGCTATGACTTTTAAGAAAGATAAAAGTTACCTTTGAGTTTGTAATATAAACTTGGTTAGGTTAAGACGAAGGTTAAAACATGTGATTGAAGGCTTAAAAATTTATAATTTGAACTTAATGCTTGAATTAAAGAACTGAAAATGTACTTAGGTCTTATGACAAGGTAAATTAACAAAAGGACTAAAAAATGTGCCAAAGGTTTAGTAGGATACCTAGGGCTTATCCTAAGTAAATGAACATTTGTAGGATTTGAACCAATTTAAAAAACATATGCTAGAATTTAAAAAGAATTAATGTTTGACTTCAGAATGTTAACTTTTGACTAATACTTTAAAGCTTGATTTGAAAATTAGAGTTAAACTTATGCTTTAGGGTTTGATTTAAAGGGTTTTGAAGATTTTGCTAAGGCTTTTAGGCTTTGACTTTAAGGGGGTAAATCCCAAAATATGCTTCGTTTTCGCCAACCAAAGTTTTGACTGATGCTTCTATTTACTTCATCGGCGTCAAA
>JANSVB020000079.1:4739654-4755270 GCA_025504935.2 Erythroxylum haughtii
TTTGTTTGTCTATTTTGTAATCCGAGAAAGAAAAATAGTTCTCCCATCATTCTCATTTCAAACTTCCCCATCATTAATGCTAAGAATTCTTCACAGAAAGATTGAATAGTAGCATTGAATATTATGTAATCAACATATATTTGCATTATGAGTAATTATTCTCCTTTTTCTTAATAAATAAGTTTTTATCTACCTTTCTTCTTTCAAAGTTATTCTCAAGAAAAAAATTACTTAACCTCTTGTACCATGCTCAAGGAGTCTATTTTAGACCATACAGAGCTTTACTAATCAGGATGGTTTTCACCATCAAAGCCTGGAGGTTGCTTAACAAATACTTCTTTGTTAATATATTCATTTAAGAAGGCACTTTTGACATCCATTTAGAACAATTTGAAGTTTCTATAATATGTAAAGGCAAGTAAAATTATAATTGATTCCAATTTAACAATAGGTGTATAAATATCATCAAAATCAATACATTCCTATTGATTATAACCTTGAGTTACAAGTCTAATTTTGTTTCTTACCACCTTACAATTTTCATCAATTTTGTTTTGAAATACCGAACAAGTTCTAATGACTGACTTGTTTTGCAGATGAGGTACTAGATTCCAAACTTTTTTTATCAAACTGATTCAGTTCCTCTTTTATAGTTGAAACCTAGTTTTCATCAGTAAGAGCCTCTTCAACGATCTTTGGTTGTAATTATGAGATGATGGTAATAAAGTTGTTCTTAAAGGATGATCTAGTTCTTAGAATTTCTGAGGGGTCTTTTATAATGTACTAATGTGTATTAAGACCTCTATAATATCTTGGTGTTCTTTTTTTTATATAGTCTCCTATTGAGAGAAAGGTGCTTACTCTATCTTAGCTTCAGAAGGATCTTTTTGATCTTGTAATTCCGAAGGTACTATAGGTATAGTTTGAGTTTGTGATGTATTTTTAGGAGCCAAGGGATGTTCTTCATCAACTAAATCAGTTGCTGTTGTCGAGGGTAGTGCTTCATCAAATACTACATGTATTGATTCTTTTATCTTCTTTATTCTTTTGTTGTAAACTCTGAAACCCTTATTAGCAATACTGTAGCGCAGAAAGATAACTTCATCTGATCTCGCATCAAACTTTCCAAGTTTGTCTTTTCCATTGTTTAAAACAAAGCACTTGCAACTAAATGCTCAAAAGTAAGCAACATTTGGTTTTCTTCCTTTTCACAACTCATAAGGGGTCTTTTTTAGAATAGGTCTTATAAGACACATGTTAAGTATGTAACAGACAGTTGACATGGCTTCTGCTCGGTAACCATGGGGTATACTACTTTTGCATAGCATTATTTTGGCCATATCAATGAGAGTCCTACTCTTTCTCTCAACAATTCCATTCTACTGAAGAGTCATTAGGCATGAAAAATTGTGAGATATCCCATTTTCATTATAGAAATCTTAGAATTTTTTGTTATCTAATTCTCCTCCATGATCGCTCCGAATAGATGTAATGTAGTACCCTTTTTTAATATGAATTCTTTTACAAAACTTCTCAAAGACTTCAAAAGTATCATCCATATTTAATAGAAAATAAACTCATGTAAATCTAGAATAATCATCTATTGATTGCAAAACCAATTACTTGTTTTATGTTAAAAATTACAAGTATAAAGGTCATTACTTTTAGTAAAAAACAGACATTGGCCCATAGAGATTGTGCTTAGGCACCATTTAATTTAGGTTGTACTTTGTTTAAGACTCAAATTTGAATAATAACTAAAATGTAAACTAAATCACAACAAACTAGTAACAATGAATAATGTAATAATGAAAATATGTAAAGAGAATTAATCAAGTTATGGGAGAGGGTATTTTACCTATCATCAATGCTAATCTAGCCTTTTATATGTTTATGGGGTGTCGGTTCTTGACGATCATAGGGTTGATTACTCTCTCTTGAGTTATAATCATTCCTTAAATTATAAACTCTAATCAAATTATGGACTTGCAATCTCTCAATTCACAAATTACCCATAATTCTAATTAGTTCTAAAGCTCTATAATAAACAATTAGGTCTCGCACATGATCTCTCTCTATGAATTATCGATTAGATTGATTAAGTGATCAATTAGATTGCCCAACTCTCATTAATCCAATCTAATCATTTTTATTCAACTCACCCTCTTGATTTGTTACCTAAACATGCAAATACATTAATCAACCACAACACCCAAACCAATAAACATAAAAATAACTAAATCAACATTAAATCAAAGTAAAATCATGAAGGAGAGTTTAGAACATTATCAATAACCTGAAATCCATTTCCATACAGTGCATCTCAACTTTATACATTTAAATGAAAAAGGAAATGAAGAGAAAACTTAGGTTGGAAAAATCGGGAGGGCAGCGATGTTTGGATACCACTTGATTTGGGAAGCAGTAGCGTCAAGATCCAATTCTTCTTCCTCCTTCTTCCTCTTCTTCTTCTCTCTCTTTCTTTTTAAGGTTTCCTATTAGAGTGTGATTGTAAAAACTCCTTTCTAGGGTTACATCCTCATGCTTTTCTAGTCTTTTCCAATTAAAGAAATCCTAGTATCTTTCTAAGGTCTAAAATGTCCCTCAAAAACTCAAATATGGAAGCGGTCCTGTGTCTGTCTAGGCATAGGCCACGATATGGCTAGCTTGTTTGCTCTTTGTCACTATCGTGGCAGATTCCCCATGATCGTGGCCCTATGCTCGAACTTCTGTAATGATCGTGACCTTGGGTAATTGCCCGGGTCTGCTTTGATTCTCCTCCGAATGCCCTAAAACACTAACAAACTCATCAAGGCACCTCATATATATAAAATTGAAGATTAAATATATATTCTCACCCAAAAAACACTTAAAACACAAATATTTATGAACTAACACAATTTTTTAACCTAAATACATACTAAACAATCAAATTAACCATTAAAGACACATTAAACTACTTACAAAAATACAATGCAATCTACACTGTCATCTATATGGAAGGGTAGTCGTAGAATGGCATAAACTCATCCTTAGGCATTGATTAGAATTAGAAGAACTTTTATGGAGTGAATACATAGTAGCCATTACCTAGAGGTTTTAGGGAAAAAAAACCCTTTGCAAAATGTAGTAGCAAAATCTAAAATGCTTTAACAAATAGACAATTTGAGGGACTATTGTTTATCATTTGATAGGTACTCCATTCGTTTTCAATTCCCAAAACAATATTTAGTTGAGTTTTTTTTTTAAAGGTTAATCAAGACTAAAATTGCTAGTTAAGATAATGATTTCAAAAACTCTATAGTAGGCCTATATGTTGACTAAGAAACATTAGGAAATTGCTTTAGTATGTTACCCTACTTAAAGACCTCCCCATAAAACAACTCACCTAGGTCACCATCACTCTCCACTATAGCAACCTATATCAAAACATACCACCAGATTGGTTTATTACCCTTACTTAATCATGCTGCAATAAATACTCACCATAAACCTATGCAAAAACAACAGTTAAGTAGAAACTATTTTGAAGAGAAAAGGGCAGAAAAGATATATTTCTAACATGAAAAGATGTATAATTTAGGAATAAGTTTAAAAAGAAGCAATTAAATTTATTTGTTATAAAGGATGACAGTGTGGAGGAGCCAAATAAAAAATTGGAATTAAAGTGGAGGAAGTTAAAGAGAAATATCCTATAATCTCTTAACAAGCTATTTTGTGGGTACTTATGAAATAATAAAAACAAATGAGAGTTATGAGCTTATATAAAGGTAGGAAAATCCATATTTTAATAGATGATGTTAGCACTCATAATTTTGTAGATGTAAATATGGTGTAAAGAGGAACTTACTAGCTTTCATCAGTTGATAATGTTAAGGTAACAGTAACATGAGGTGCTCAATTATCATATAATCAAATGTATGAGGAGTTTGAATGGCAATTACAAGGCAATTCATTTGTGATCATTTCCTTAGTTTTACCATTAAGATTTATGACATAGTTCTAGGGATTGAGCAATTAGCTACCTTAAATAATGCTTCGTGCAACTTTAGAAAGGAAAAAAATAGGTATTTATTGAAAGGGGGAATTCCTAGACATCCTAAACTTATCAAGCTAGGAGGCTAAAGAGATTGTTTCCTTAACTGTAAGGTACTAGTCAATGATACATGTTAAAGCTCCATCACTCATTAGAACAACAAGTCTACAAATTGTCTATTAATAATGTCAATCTGAAGGAGAAATAACTAATAGATTTAGAGAGTTTTTCAGTTGAATATGCTTCTATCTTCATTGAACTAAAGAGGTTACCACTGTATGTACCAGGACCATATAATTCAGCTTAAGGAAGGAGAAAACCCATTAATATATGACCATATCCATATGGCAACTTACAAAAATACATAATCAAAGAGTTGGTATATGATCTATTGAGGCAAGGAGTAATTAAACAAAGCAATAACCCCCTTGGTTAGAAAGGATAAATTTTAGAGCTTAAGTATTGACTATAAAGAGTTAAATAAGAATATAATTAAGGATAAGTTTCCTATCCTTGTGACTGAGGAACTTTTAGATGAGCATAAGGGGCTATTTGGTTCTCTAAGCTTGACTTGAGGTTAAGTTATCACTAATTTTGTATGTTCTTTATTAATATCCTAAAGATAGTTTTTAGAATTTATGATGGTCATTACAAGTTCTTGGTGATGCCATTTAAGCTCATAGACCTTTCCACCATTCAAAGTTTGAGGAATGGCATGTTTAAAACTCACTAAAGGAGATTTCTCCTGGCATTCTTCGATGATATTTTGGTTTATATCCCAAACTTTGAGAATCACTGACAACTCTAAAAGAATAACTTCAACATCTTATTTTAAAATCAATTCTTGCCTAAAGGAAATTAATGTATCTTTAGGGAAAATTAAACTAAATACCTAGGACATATTATCCCCAATAAAAGGGTTGCAATTGATCTGAAGAAGATAAAGGTAGTCCTTTAGTGGTCATTCCTAAAAATGTGAAGAAATTAAGAGGTTTTTTAAGGCCAGTAATGTACTATAGAAGATTCACTAAACATTTTTGTATAGTAAGCAAGCCTATGAATAATTTGATTACGAAAGATGCTTTTAGATTTAATGAAGAAGAAAAAAGGGCATTCCAAACACTCAACATATTTTTCACTTGAGCTTCTTTCTTGGTTCTTCCATACTAGACCAATACTTTTATCATTGAAATAGATGCATCAGGCAATGTTCTAGGAGCATTAATCATACCAAAGGGACATTTAGTAGCTTTAATTAGCATAATTTTGGCTCTTAAACACCAAAGAATGTCAAGATATGAAAGATATTTTCAGTGGTGGTTATGACCATTAAATAATGGGACCATTACTTAAATGAGAGACTCTTTATTTTCAACATTGATTATAATAGTCTCAATTTCTTGTTAGAACAAAAAATGTATATTCCATTTCAATAAACTTGGTTTCCTAAATTATTGGGATACATTTTTTAGATCATTTATATGAAGGGTAAGGAGAACATAGTAGTAGGTACACATAGTAGTAGGTACTCTCTCTAAAATAAATATCCCCGATCTTTCCACCATGCTAATGTCTGAAGTTTAAACTCAACTATTAAAGTAAATCAAGGTAAGTTGGATAAGGGGTAACTCAATACAAGATATGATAACTAAGTTGAAAACGAGAATTCCTATGATAGTCCTTATCAATAGAAAGACATTATCCTGATATGTAAAGGAAGACTAGTAGTATGGAAGGATGAACAACTCAAAACCAAACTAATTGCTATAACTCTTAAAGGAAGAGTAGGTGGTCATTATGAGGTTCAAGGTACGCTTAAAAAACTACAATATCTCTTTCATTAGAAATATTTTTTTTGAAGAATGTGAGAAATTATATTAGGAACTGTTAAGTTTGCCTAAGAAAAATTATGAAACTAAAGTGCCTTCAGGTTTGTTACAACCTCTCCCCAGACCTGAATAATATTGGATAGATATCTATATGGATTTCTTATGAGGGTTACCATTATTTAACCATTTATTTACAATAATGGTGGATATGGACTAATTTAAACTATATGGGATGATTGATTGCATCACTAGTGATAGGGATCCGATATTCTTACACAATTTCTAGCAAGAATTGTATAAGTTATAAGGAGTGTTGTCTTCAACATATCATCCTCAAACAGATGGCCAAGTTAAGGTTCCTAATATGACCTTAAAGACCTATTTAAAGAGCATGATTGGAGAATTTTTGAACCGATGACATTAGTTTTTATTGATATATTGCAGACATACATTACTTTTAATATGATTTTTTGTAACATATTGCTTGTATTTTGAATGGTTTTGAAGGATTTGGTACTAATTGTAAAATTATTTTATTTCAAATTATATTGCTCTCTTTAAAGGAAAGGCAAGGATATGGGAAGAGTTAAATTGATCAAGAATAAAACTTGGAAGAATTGGAGAAGGACCCTTGAATGTGGCACCTACACGTCACCGTGTTAAGGTCATATTCCAAAGTGTCCAATTCTACTTATCCTATGTAGCCATACTCACCCTTGTGTTACCTCATGGATCAAGATACATGACACCTACAAGTCCTCATATTGGTCCTATATGGTAATTTTACTTTTTAAAAAAATATAAAAGCGACCATAAGCAATATAACCTATTACATGGACCTGTGTTGGGTTATTAAAAAGCTAAGTTTTAGATTTAAAGAAAAGAAGGTAGAAAAGAAAGAGAGCATTTTGGCTAAGAAATAATGGAAAAGTAGTAAGAAGTTGACTAGAAGTTATTCTACTCTATTTTTAATTAAAATTACAATATTCTTGAAATTTAGACAAGATTTCAATAAGAATTCATTAAAGATTTAAATTCAAGAATAATAATCTCTTTATCATATTTTCTTTATTGCATTTTAGCTGTTAGTCTTTTTAATTATAAACTATATTGGGATATATATTTAGGTAGGATGATAAGATGTAATTAGATTTTGAATGATTCTTTGATTTAATGAGTATCTAGTTTTCTTGAGATTTATCTATATTTTTATAACTAATTAAGTTGAAGGAGCAAAAGTCGAAGATTTAATTAAGATTTTAGAGATAAGATGTGTGCTTCGATCATAATGTAGATAAAGAGGGCCAAGTTTGAGCAATTCGAAAGAAAGTCATAAGATCTTCCTAAGTTAGGGTAAAACCTATTAAGAGAGTTCATAGAACGAATTAATACATTCTTATGATATCTTGATTGGAAAGGAATTTTGGTTAATTAATCTAAGAATAAGGTAAGGGTTGTATGTCTTCAGAGAGAATATAATATTATTTAGGAACTTTTACTAGTTCTAGAAACTATAATCATTTATTAAGTTAAAGTGAAACTAAATATAATTGTTGGTCTAACGTATTAAGTTTGTGAATAGTTAGTTGACCAATAATTTTTATAGGAACAACTTATACTAGCCAATGCTAGTTACAATTACACAGTGCATTTATGGTTAAAACATATAGAGTACATTGAATTTTTGGTGTCATTATTGGGAAAAATTATAAAGTGACTAGATTAGGCCCTTTGTTTTGTTTTGTTTTGCTTTCATTATTGTTTATTGAATTATTTTATCCTCTCTTTTTAAGAGTCACTTCTTGTATGTGCAAGTCAAATGATACTTGGAATCTTGTTGAGCTAGAACCTGAGATAAAGAGAACCTTACATATAAAAAGAAGACTTCAAAGGAGAATAGAAGCTGAGAAGGCAAAGATGACTATAAAGAAAATGAAGTCATTGAAATATTTTGTTGTACCTAATACCAATGGCATTAACTTGGGCATGACAAGTCCTAGAATTAAAGTTGCTAACTTCAACCTATACCTATTTATATTTATGGAGTACTATGATATGCTAAATCTCAGTGGTGTCTCCTTTAATGTTATTAAGCTTAGACTATTCCCTTTATCTTTGAGGGATAAAGCTATAGTGTAGTTGCGAACCTTACTAGTAGGATTGATCACCACTTAAGATTATCTCTCTAATGCTTTCCCAACCAAATAGTTCCTCATTGAAAGACTATAAAAATAAGGAAATAGATCACCACTTTTACTTAAAGGGAAGCAAAGTCTTTATATAAGGCTTGGAAGAAGTATAAGAAGTTGTTGAGGTCGTGTCTTTATTATAGATTAGAGAAGTGATTGATAATTTAAACCTTTTATAATAGAATGATCTATAACACGAGGATCTCTGTAGATGCTACTACTAATGGAGCTCTAATGAATAAATATAATCTAATTCAGGACATAGCTCAAAGCCATTATTATAGATCAAGTGATAGAGCCACCCTTAAGAAGGTTCCAAGTAAGTATGATCTAGATGCCTTAAATCTTCTATCTGCTAAGGTAGATGCTTCATCTTTGAAGTTGACCATATGATTGCTGACCTTGTTAGTGCTATTAATGTGGTCAATGATATCTCTGGATCTTCAAAACATTTAAATGTAGGTTACCAACTGGGAAACTAATTCTTAAATGACCCTTCTCTTGAATAGTTTAACTTCATCAATAACCTTAACCATAAGTACGATCCATTCTCTAATATCTAAAACCCTGGTTGGAAGAATTACCTAAATTTTTCCTATAGAAACAAGTTTAACCCAATACCTCAAAACAATAGGTAACCACTTGGTTTTTAAGCTAGACTAGTTAACTTCCTAAAAAACCCAACTTAGAGTCCATCCTAGATAATTTCCTAACCAAATAAGATAAGGAGTTAAAAGAAGAGATTAAAGAGCTCAATTTTAAGGTAACTATATAACTACCCACAACATGATGTTAGACGCTCAAATAGCTCAATAAGCTAATGTTGTTGTTATTTCTTAATCATTCCCTTATTTTTTATTTATATTTTTTTATTTATTTTCATTCTTTAATCAGTTACAATTGTTGGTTTGGCTTATTAAGTTTTTGAATAGTTGGTAATTGACCAACAATCTTCGTGAGATCAACTCGTACTAACTAGTGCTAGCTAAGTTATATAGTACGCTTGTAGTTAAAATATAGAGAGTACATCATTTACCATTGGTTGAGTGGTGGAACAATACCGCTCATCGATTAACTATCAATCGTACTTCAATTGAAGTTGTATACAGGCATACCCCTCCGATTCAAATACCTTATTTTGCAGGGGACTCCAAGAATGTAATAGTGTGTCGAGTTCTTTGCAGAAGAGAAGCTATTATTAAAGTCACTTGTTTTCATTTAAGAAGAGTGCAATACATAAATGATGCAACAAGCCAACAAAAAGATAAGAGATAAAATATATGTAATTAAGTTAAGAAAATTACATATTTGCATTTTATATTATTTATTGTTTTTAGGAAATAAAATTACAAATATTAATCTTATCTTATCAGTAGCAAATACACATTTATCATCTTATCTTATAGGTAGTTAAATATATAATAGAAAATAGCATGCAAATTTATTAATTTAATATTGACTTACGTTTTCATTTATTTTTACAAATAAATTAAAGGAAGTTCAAATACTCCTGATAATTTAACCGTTTTGGCAACGATTCAACTTGTGTTTATGCTAGATCAGTTTCCTAAATGAAGAATCATACCATTTATTTGTTTTATATCAAGCACTTCAAAGGTGAAAGAATCATCATATTAAAATCTTTAAATAAAAAGAAAGACAAATTTTGGGCTAATGTTATATTATCCATTTTATCCTTATCCATTTTTAGCTTGCTTATTTTTAATGATAATTAGATTAATTTAAAATTAGGTTAAACTGATCAGTCTCTTAATTTCTAATTAAATAATAGTAAAACGAACTTTATCCTTGTAGTGGTGCTAAAAGTAAAAAACAGAAGTTAAATTAAAAACATACTCAAGTAAGAGAACTACTTTTTTTTGGTCCAAAACAGTAATGCTGCATCCGCACTTCTGCAAGTAGTAGCTCTAAAGATAAAGAATACAACCGCTGACCAAATTCCTTTTAACCCAAACAATGATTGATCATAGTGCTATTTGCGTCTGTTTGAAATCTCCCTTCCTTATTGGCAGGCAGCATCGGATTGGTGCCGTCAGAAACAGTTCAGGAAAAGTCGTCTGATGCATTCCACTTCTGAAATGAGATTATAACTTCACTACATATTGAAATAACATGCCGTCACGGGGTTCTGCAGCTTAATAATAATGGAGGGATTAGAGACGTTCCAAAATGAAATCAAGTTCTGAGAGGGATGCCACAACAAGTGAAAGGGAAAATGTTCCTCATGAAATGGGGTCAACAATCATCTCCATATGCTCGGAAACTATAACGTTCTTGATACGGACCATTGAAAAAGAGGTCAGCCTCAAACCACTTGGGGTAACGAACAAGGTCTCCGGTCGTAAAGCTCATGTAACGTTGGCTGCCCTCAGGCACCACTCTAACCTCCCCTTCTTCTATGTAAACAAGCTGATCAACCTGCCAGTCCCATGGCAACTTACACTTCCCAGTCTTCCACACCGACCACCTTGAAACTCCAAGCTCTGCCAGTCGCTGTGATGAGACTCTCCTTTCAACCCTCACATTGTACAATTCCTCGAAAGGTTTCTCCATTTGCATTGCTTTTACACCGTCACATTGCCCAACAGTAGATTTTAATCGTTGATGGTTTCTAGTGGCCCTGTTGACCCAGGAGCAGCTAAAGGTTGCCGACGCCACCACACTTGCTATAGCCATGCTCAATTGATGCCTCCTCAAAATGGCCAAAATATCTGTTCTCTAAAAAGAAAGTTTAGAACATCCACAATAGATGATCAACGTCAAGTAGTATATATCCTAGATTATGTGCAGAGAATGTTCCAAGTTCCAACTACCAAGATTGGAGTTAATCATTAGAAGTTTTAACAGAATCTCAAGTCACAGCAGCTAATTTTATGTTAATCTTCTTCCACAAGAAATTTAAACATTCACTTGAGCATTTATTCAGCTTACAGAAGCAGTAAAGTTGAATTGAAGCAAGAAATGCTTTCGACTGCACAAATAGACCAAACTTATTTCCGAATGGCGTGTCGAAATAAAAATTCATACATAAAACGAACTATTTCCTGCTCCAATATACCACAGCGAGGCGTCTTTCATTTGTTTAATCAAATGAACGCCTCCTCCCCATAACTATATTCAGCGCAAAGACCAAGTTTTCCATCCGCTTTTGATAAGTCTACTTAAACCCGTTTTCCCACTACACGAAAGAACCGTAGATATATCCATTACATCTCATAACAAAATACATTTGTGGGAGACACAACAGATGATTGAATTAACTGAAGAGAAGCCCCAAAACTCACCCTAACCTTCCCAGCTAGGTTCAGAAAGGACTAACTCAAGAAGAACGGCGAAGCAAATGATGATAGCTTAGACCAACTAAATTTGGCCTTCACACTGCATTTGCCAAAACAAACAAAAAAGGAGTCTCTGTTTCATTTCCTTTGTTAACCCTCATGACTGAGTAAACAAAATTTATACGAAATGAATTCAAAGAACGTTAAAGAAATATAATCAACGAATAGGGAGGACAAGAAGAATCAACGATGTCTTACATGTTAGTTGGCGTATACTCCAGCTCGAAAGCCAAATTAATGTGTGTCTGAGAACCCTACCACAGCAGCTTGAGGCTTATCTTGTTACCGCTTTAATCCTCAGGACAGACGTTAGTGATGTGACTACTTACTGGACACCGGATCTTCCAGTCACGGTTTTGCGGATAATGAAATTAAAAAAAGAAAAAGAAAAGAAAAGAAAGTATGAGACAGTTTCGGCCGTTAACGTGTCCTCTTCTAGTCCATTTTCGTTGGAGATTGATGATATACTAAAAGGAACCAAAAAAGCGGAAGATCAACTGAAAGCTTTTGGGTTTGGTTTAGTATGACGATTCTTCAACTTGGAATGTCTAACGGGTTGCGTAACAACCCGAAGGTAAGACCGTTGGTACAGAGAAGAAAGGAGACGGCCCGAAGGAGAATGTTCTTGTTAGCACAAGCCATTCCATCTAGAACCCAGGCAAGGTTTTACACCTCATATGGTGCGCTTGTGTATGTTTGTCAATGTGAATTGATGTTCTTCTATTCTTGTAGAGAATAATGGAGAGCATTTCACTGAGTAGTGAAGTTGGTGGTGCTGGCGGCGCATATTCATATGATGCACTGAAAAGGTTGGACGGCATTTGGTCAAGTATTTGTTCTGCTAAAAAATGTAAGAGTTCATCTCATTAACGAGAAAAATAAAACCAAAGGAAATTGATACAAAATTATTCCATTTCTTTTCTTGGACATTCCGACAAGTAATTCCATGTCTTATACACCTTGAAATTTTTATTAACTTTTAATACAGTTCCTCAAGAACCTCAGCAGGTTGTTTCAAGTTTCCCTGGGAAGTCAAGCCACAACACTGTTATGATAGACAAAGAAGTTGTGAAGTACGATGTGGTAGTTTGTGGAGGTACTTTGGGAATCTTTGTCGCTACAGCTTTGCGTATCAAAGGTCTTCAAGTAGCCATCGTGGAGAGAAATGTGCTGAAAGGGGTATAAGCTAATGTCAGTTTATGCAAGATACAATGTCAGTTAATGGCTTTTAATGGATGAATTGTACTAAATATTAGAGGGACCAAGAATGGAATATCTCAAGGAAAGAACTCTTGGAGCTCGTTGAAGTTGGAGTCTTATCTGAGGATGAGATTGGACAAGCTACCGCTGTGAAGTTCAATCCTGTGAGTTCTTGACGTGAATTGAAAACTATTTCTTAGTTAACCAGTATAATGGGCCATGATTACTCTGTTAGCACAAACAAATACATAATGCAATTTGCATATGTTGTGAAACATATGGCTGAAATGCAAAACAAATAATTCAAACACAGTATTGGGCTTAAATTTATTTGTTATTGCGGTGCTTATGAGCATCTGACCTATAACCTTACCTATTTTATGCTATTTCTTGGGATTATTGTGCTGATTCTTCTCATTATGATATGATTTGTTTGATTGAATAGCCTTTAGTTGCTCATTAGAAACCTGGTACCCTTGCCATATCAACAATGCAATTATCCATTTAAAACTATTCATTACGAAGATATGCTATGCATTGAACATTGGAAAATAAGAAAAAAATTTCCAATTTTTTAATCATGTTCTAGTGTCTGTTTATTCTATTTATTGCCCTTCTATGTAAATTTCCAATGTGCTTTGCTATTCAATACAAAATTTACTGGAAGTTTGAGTGACACAATGGTTCAAGTAAGAACATTTGAACATTTAAAAGAATGGACTGCAAATAAGAACGTCAGTAATCAAATTTATGTTCTTATGACAAAGGATTACTATGCCTTTGATGTGATCAGAGAACACAGTTTTTCAATCACGCCAAGTGCAAGCTAGTTTTACCAATTAAACTTCCCAATCTTGTACTTGAAAAATCCTTTGCAAGGTTGCATAGTTTGATTGACAAAATCCTATTGTCAAAGCTGCCTTTAACTCACCTACGTTTACTGATGCTCTCATACTAAAATAATCTTGAATTTTGTTAACTGTGTAGAATAGATGTGGATTTGAGGGTAAAGGTGAAATCTGGGTGGAAGACATTCTCAATCTTGGTGTTTCGTAAGTAATCTTATTATTTTAGTGAATGCACTTTGTCCACTTCAGTTCAAAATGCAAAATATTACTCTTTTTTTTTCAGATTCAAACGAAAACTTGACCTAGGACCTATCTCAGGGGTTATAAAACCTATGTATCCATTTTGCTCATACCATGCTAATGAATGAAAAAGGGCCGAAATTTACTATACTATTTGTGACATAGATATCCAACAAGTTGATGTAGTTTTTGGGTGATATGAATCTTCATTCCTTTGTTTTGTCATAGAGAAAGCATAACTTTTCTCAATTCACACGCTTTTGGTTTTTCTTTCAGTATACAACAATATTTTTGTCTCAAATTTTAAATACATATGCACATGAGAACTGAACTTTAGTTTTATAGAGAATGAATTGTCTCTCTCTCTCTCTTTTGATAATCAAATCAATGTATAGAGATAAGGATATATATATATATATATATATATATATACACACACACATTTGCAGGACTAATTTAGGGAATATAATCTCTATGATCAAGGGATTATAATCCCTGTAATGAAAAATAAAATTAATGCTCAATCTGTAACACTCCCCCTCAACTTGGAGTATAGATATTAATCATGCCCAACTTGTTACAAATGTAATTGATTTGGGTATCACTTAGGCCTTTTGTAAATATATCTCTGAGTTGCTCTTCACTTTTAACATATTTTGTTGAAATCAAGTTGTGTTGTACTTTTTTCGCGAATTAAGTGATATTCAATTTAATATGTTTAGTTCTTTCATAAAACACGAGATTAGAAACAACATATAGAATAGCCTGATTATCACATCATAATTTTGCTGGTATTGAGGCTTTAAATCCAATTTTAGATAATAGTTGATATATCCATATTATCTTGCACATTGCCTGTGTTATGACTTTGTATTCACATTCTGGAATGAATCTAGATAGAACATTTTGCAATGTATTTCTCTCTTGATAATCAATGTATACATATAAGTATCAAAAATTGAATAAGAGCCGTCGTTTTGCATACCTCAAAAATTTACAAGAAGTATTTGAAGAAAGAAGTAATCTTTTTTCTTATTTTGCACAAGTGCCTTTGAATATATACACAAGTCCTAGCTTAATTTAGGTAACTAAAATATTTCCTATTTACAGCAATATCCCCTATTTACAGCAATTTCCTAAAGTAAATATCCATGATATTCTCTTGTTTCCTATTTTATGATTAGGAAATAATTTCTCCTAAATCACTGTTCTGATTTTCATCACTAAGTAATATAAGTACTAGTCTTAGTCTAATTGTTTATCATGGACATGATGGTACACAATCTCGTACTGTAGTTGTGAGAATTACAACTATCCCTCATCTCAAAGAGTAAATAGAGGATGTTCTAGAATTGATGGAGCTGTTCACAAGAGTGCTGGAACTATTCACAATGAAAAAACAAGTCAATCAGCCCCCAAAAATGGTCGCGAGACTGCCAACATGAACCGAGCTAATGGAGGAAATATGGGCAACATTGAAAAAGGGAAGGCTTCGGTGAAGTTTGGAGTAACAAACACCTCTAATCCTAATAATTTTAAAGCTAGCAGTAGGACACAAATTCGGTGTTTTACTTGTGGAGAAAAGGGTTATGCTTCTTATGCTTGTCTGGAGCGAAAGGTGAACCTCGCTGAATTAGAAGAAGAGGAGGACATGTCAGACCCTGTGCATGATGATGGCGTGGAAGAAAGAGAGGATATAGATTTGTACCCAGCTCAAGAAGAATCTTTAGTGGTTCGAAGAGTAATGACAACCACTAACAAGTGCGAAAGGGAAGATTGGAGACGTAGCATATTTCAAACCTGTGTTAATTGTGGAGGTAAGGTGTGCAATCTAGCTATTGATGGAGGTAGTATGGAGAATGTTATTTCAAAAGATGCAGTAGAAAAGCTTAAACTTACCACTGAAAGGCATCCT
>JANSVB020000079.1:4776375-4790206 GCA_025504935.2 Erythroxylum haughtii
CTTGTATATATATATATGTAGATAGACTCTTCTCTAACCACACACAAAATCCTCTGCATTAACAGCTAGTTCAAATTGTCACAAACATAAATGTGCCCTAGTTGTTACTTGGTGACTTCAACAGCTCATTATACCACTCTGAAACTGAAGGCAGTGTGGGAAGCATAAAACCTTGAAGAGACTTTCAAACATGCATCTAGAAGCTAGAAGTTACAGACCTAAGAGGTCAACGAATAATCAGCAAGAGAAGTGGTTACTAAAGAGGAAACTAGGTAGAGCCCTTGTGAACTATGAGTGGCTGATTCAATTTTAGAACTCTGAAGCAAACTTTGGACCCTCCCTAATTTTTTATCACAGCAATATGGAGGTCCTGAATCTCACCAAAAGTTCAGGAAGGATTGCTCCATTGGGATTCTTCATCTACTTGTCTAAGTGTGAGGGGTACCAAGAGGGACTGGAACAAGGATGTCAAGCAAATGTAGATGGATATGAACAATTCAAATGCTTCAAGAAATTGTGCATCATTAGAAAAGCTCTAAAAGACCTACATATTAAAATATCCTCTAACCAAAACATGGAGATCAACGTTGCAAAGAACACTCTGTTAAAGATTGAAAGGGAAGTTTATCTAGATCCACAAAATGGGATGCTAAAGCAAGCACAGGAGGATTACCTTTTAGAGCTCTATCACTCTATATTGAAGTAGAAATCCAAAATTCAGTGGTACCAGGAAGGGGACAAGTGCACTAGCTTTTACGTCAAGTAGGAACATAAGCAAGATCAATTGTATAGAGGATGATGACGGAAAACTAATATGGGGCCACAATGAAGTAAAACACATAGCTAGACAATATTTCATCAAACTGCTTGGATACAAAAGAGTTACAACCTCACCCAATAAGCCACTACAATCATTTATGAAGAAGAGAATCACAACTAAGTAAGTTGGAAACCTACCAAGGGAGTTTTGTCTGAGGGACATAAAGGAAGCTCTTAAAGGATTAAATCCAAATAACGCCCTAGGTCTTGATGGAATGAATGGACATTTCTCCAAAACCACCTAGACATGGTTTGGTAACCAAACCTCCACAACTATTCTAGAATTCGTTAGAATGAGCAAAATGCTGAAAGCTTTCAACCGTACATTTATTTACCTTGTGCCTAAATTGTAGTACCATCTACAAACTCAGTTCCATATTGTTGGTATCAAGGTTAAAACCCATACTTGGCTCCCTAACCTCAACAACACAAGGTGCATTCATTCAAGGAAGAAATGTGGGTGATAACATCTTGATTGCTCAGGATTTATTCAAAGGTTAAACGAGAAAGGGAGATGAAAAAATGTGTGCAATAAAAGTTGACTCCAAGAAAGCTTTTGATTCAATAGATTGGAACTTCCTGATACTAGCTATGGAAGCTATGGGATTCCCTGGAAAATTCTTACATTAGATTAAAGATTTTGTAAGTACACCTACTTTTAGTATTCTTGTGAATGGAGAAGCCCCATCACCATTTAAATGGGAAAAGGGACTCAGGCAAGGGGACCCTCTATCCCCTTACCTATTCACAATATGCATGGCTGTGCTCATTCAACGTATTGCCCATAACATTAGTATAAATCCAGGGTTCAAGTTTCACAAAAAATGTAGAAACATGAAGCTGTTCAATCTGACTTTTGTTGATGACCTGTTGCTCTTTTGCAAGGCTGATATACCTTTAGTAAATATAATAATCAACTCTATCAATAAATTCAGCTTCCTCTCATGGATTGAAGTTAACTTTGGGAAAAGTCTTTTGCTACTTTCCAGGGATGCAAAACCTCTTAAGCAGGAGTTGGAGAATATAACTCATATTAAGTCTACCAATCCACCTTTCACTTACCTTGGATTGCCAATCACCACCTCCAGACCATCCTATGAGGACTACAAACCACTAATAGAACAAGTAGAGAGGAAGCTTAGGAACTGATGCAATAAGGACTTAAGCTATATTGGTAGAGCTCAACTAATCAAAATAGTTCTCTCTAACCTTTACAATTATTGGATTTCTTACTTAATTCTTCCTAAGAAACTGATCAAAGAAATTGAGAAATCGTTAAGGAACTTCTTATGGAATGGGGATTTGTACAAATGGTTTGGAGCTAAGGTCTCTTGGAAGGACTTATGCTGCCCAAAGGAGCAAGGAGGTATGGGGATCAACACCATACTAGGAAAGTGCTAATTGCCAAAAGAATTTGGAGGCTGATAGAGGACAAAGAGGACCTCTGGGTGCAATGGACACATATTGAACACTTGCATGGAAAAAGCTTGTGGGAAGTAAAATGTGGCTCCAATGACTCTTGAACTTGGCACAATCTGCTCGAGCTGAGAATTGAATTAACATCTCTCACAAAAAGTTATCATTAGCAATGGAAAAAACACATCAAACTAGTTTGACAATTGGTCCACTAAGGGTCTATTATACATGCATCCTGATTTGTTTCACTTAAGGTACATGATGAGACTTAGGGCTAAAGTGAATGAGTTGATTAAGAACCAACATTGGAAATTTAAGGAAAGAGGGTTTGATAGAATAGCAGAGGCAACACCTGATTATAGATTCAACTCTAACAGGGAAGACAAAACAATATAGACAACAAACAGCTCAGGACATTTCACCAATAGTTCTGCAAGGGGATTTTTCATGCAATCTAAACCAAAAGTAGACAGGCATAAGTTGATATGGTTCCCTGGAAATTGCCCCAAGTAAGCATACATCACCTGCCAAGCTCTCAGAGGCAAATTGGCAACTATGGATAGAATTAAATGTTCAGCCCTTAGGGACCCTATTTGTGTTTTGTGCTCACAACAACAAAAACAAGAGATCACTTGTACTGTGATGCCAATTCACATGCACTCTCTAGAACAAAATCAAAATAGCTTGCAATGCGAAGGAGTTAAGCCACTCTTAGAGCCAGTTAACTCAACAACTCTTAAAGTTCAATAGGAAGAAGAGGGATAAAGAACTCCTCAAACTGGCATTCAATGTTGTAGTATACAAAATATGGATGGAAAGAAATAGCAAGAAATGCAAACAAAAGCAAAAGGAAGTTGTAAGTTTCACTGAATCCACTTCTGGAAAAATCAAGGAGCATTTCTTACTGTTAAGGAGCAAAACTAATACCATAGAAGAGATAAATCAAAGATGGGGCTTCTAGCTAAATTGTTTGTAATGTATGCAATGATCTACTACATGGGGAGGATTAGCTAAATCTTAGGTTTGTATTTTTGTATTTCCATTTTGGATTTGATGTCTTGGTTGCTTCTTCTTGTACTTTTAAGGCTATGCCTTCTTTCAGAATACAATTTTTTATTTTCCAAAAAAATAATTACACTTTTAAATACCCCTTTCTTATAGTTTTCTTTTCCATGTTCAATTTTTATTATTGTAATGCTTCCTAACAACCATTGGTTTGTCATCAAAAACATCTCTTACAATGACAAATTAAAGGTAGTAGAAAGGTCAGCCATGAGGCATACTTCCTCTAAACTGTTTCATAACATACTTCAATACTTTTCAGTGGCTTAAACAAATACTTTTGTTTAATTTCCTTTCCTTCTTTATTGACGCATCTAAGTCTCATTGTTAGAACAGGTATTATTTTAACATTGAAATCTGACTTGGATAAATTGTTAATTGGCGATGAATCAACTTGTCAGTCCATTGCAAGCAGCTTTTGATCGTGTCCTACAGGTAGTATATATTGCACATCTTCATAGTTTTTGTTAACTATGAGAGCACAAAACTATGATTTGTTTCTCACAAGTATTTCCTACAGTTCGGGGATGCTAGCGGGATACAATCACCAGTTTCATTTGGTGGTTTTGGAAGCTTGACCAGGCACATAAATAGATTGTCAACTGGTACATTCCTTTTGTTTAATATTGTTTTAAATCATATTGTTCTCATGTTTCCTAAAAATATTTTACAGTTATAAAAAACCTTGTACGAATGGCTAATGTGAGATGCTTCTCCTTCTCTCTAGTCACCTTTGTCTTTAACCTGTTGCATCCAATTTCTCTGGTCCCTTTTATTTCCCATTCTCATTTCTCTATGCTCATTCCTTCAACCTTTGCATTGTTGCTTCCATCTTTTTTCTATCATTTTTTGAAGTTCTTTCTATACACCTTTAACAACCCCTTTCCCCTCAGTTTTGCCTAGCTACTCAAACCCTTTAAGGGCATTTTAGTACTTGCCTTTTTGCTATTAAATTCTTATTTCTTTTATTCGCTCTTTTAGTGACAACTTTTAATCTTTTCTTTCCTAGGAAGCAGCTTTTACTAGTCATAGAAATGTTAGTCAGTGGACCACAGATATAAGGGCTTGATATTTCCAACCCTCCCCTCTTCCTCCTCCTCGTCCAAGAAAGAGCTACATGCCTCAGGCGACAAACCACAAAGAGACCTTGTAACTCGAAACCAACCCTCAACTCCTTCTCTAATGAATTGGATGAAAATTGTAGGAGTCTTTGGATAACTCATTGCAATTCTACCCTCCTTGTGACACTGAAATTGGTAAGATAGTATTAAAGTTCTAAGAGAACGAGAAAAAGCATGGAACACCACAATTATTGGTTTCTTCTTGGATCAAAGGTCAGTTTTTCAAGCTATTAATAATTGTGCTCAAATGACATGGAAAGGTAGAGGTCTATAGGAAGTTTTAATTTTAGAAGATAACCAAATCTTGTTTAAATTTCAAATCAAAAGTGAAGCAAGAAATATAGTTGAATCTAGGCCTTGGCAAATGTTTAACTTGCCTATTGTTTTTCAAGTTTCGAGGCCAAACATCAATTTAGATAGAATCAAATATGAAAACATTCCATTTTGGGTGAATATTCACAATGTCTCCTTGGAATACTGAACAACCAAGGGGTATAGCTTGCTCATAAGTCATGTTGGATGATCCCTATGCATGGACGAAACTACAATCAAAAGGAAACTATAGCTTCGCTAGAACTTGTATCAGTGTGGGATTAGATCAAAGGCTCCCAAAAACATTTCCTATAATGGGACTCAATGAAGAAGGAAAGCTACTAGAAGATATAGTTATCAGAATTTAGGGTTTCAAGGTACCCTCTTTATTGAAACTTAATAGGATATATATACATAAAGAGTACAACATAGATTAGGAAACAAATCTCCTAATCCTTACTGAACTAGGAATCTAACCCTATCTGAGGATCCCTTATTTTTAGGGATCCTAATACATATCCTATATCTGATATTTACCTAATACAGTATCTATAAAACAGATTCTCACAATAGTGAATGTTTCCTATAATTGGAGATTGACTTTAAAGCATCAAGGAAAGAAATGGAAGGTGATTGGAAGGTTTTGTACAAGAGGAGACTATAAGGAAGTAATGAATCTTGGAAACAATCAATCTATTTTAGAGAAGGGATTTGTGAAATTAACCAATCCAAATGAAAATCCAACCCCAACTCAATACAAGATGAAGGAGGATCAAAATCTACACTAGAAAAATCTAGTAACGCATAGGGAAAAAAGTAATATATAGGAGCACTCCTTAGACGCAAATCTCAGAAAAAGAGCAACAAGAAGCAGAAAAAGAATCACCAAAATAGAAAGATCCAAGAAATGCCAAAATTGGAGTAGGACCAAGGGGAATTTTAAAGCAATAGAAAGTAGAAGAAATAAGGATAAGTTCTTACAAACTCCCTTACTAATTAATGTCTATTATCGCATGGAATGTTAGGGGTATCAATTGCCCTAATAAACTAGCAATAGTTAGAGATTTTATCAATGAAACAAAACCTGTTTTTCTTAGATTACTGGAAACAAAATTGAAGCAAGAAAACATGACAAAGGTTAGTGGCATTTGAACCTAGGAAAATAACGATCAATCTGGTTGATTCAATGATCAGATGATGCATTTGGAAGTGACAATGATCCAAAGCAATACAAGATGGATGTCACCTTTGTGTATGCCTCAAACTTCAACTTAAAAAGAGGAACCTTATGGGAAAGTTGAGAAATATATACTCAACAATACAAGGGCCTTGGATAATACTTAGAGACTCTAATAGTGTTCTTCATAGAAATGAGGTAGAGGGTCGTGTGTCCAAGATCCTTCAGCCTTGATCTCAGGGATTATGTACAAAGCATAAAAGTAACTGACTTGAAGATGGAAAGGTGGTTTTACTCCTGGCGTAACAAAAAAAATTCAAGGTGGGTATTAAGGAAAAAACTCAATAAAGCACTAGTTAGTGAGGATTGGATTGAGAAGTACCCTAAAAGCAAGGCTGTCTTTGAAGCCCCCAAAGTATCAAATCATTGTCTGATCATTATATAGGACTTAGACTCTAATAGAATCATAAAAATCCCCTTCAAATTCAATAATTTCTTAGTAAAGGAAGATGGGTTTGTTGAAGCTATAACCAAAGGCATGCAACATGAGATTAGAGGGTGTAAAATGCTTATATGTGTAGGGCCTAGCTCAAGCATCATTGAACTAGAACCCAATAGATCCTAAACTCAATGAAGAGGAGAAAATTGCAATGCAGTACGCTAGAGCAACGGAGATTCATACTTCCATAATGAAGCAAAGTGCCTATATCAATTGGATCTAGGATGGAGACAAGAACACCAAATTTTTTCACAAACTCAGTTAGAGCCAAGAACATTACAAACAAAATATGCTCCCTAACAAAACCTTATGGCATCAAGGTCTCTTCCCAATATGCGCTGAAGGAAGAAGGTTTTAGACATTTCAGTGAGTTCCTAAGAAAACAAACACAAAGCACATCGATGATTCTTCTACTTAGATCCTTCATAAGTAGTCGAATAAATGGGTATATGAAGAACTTCTTATGTTATCTAGTAATACACAGGAAATTGAGAAAGTAATATTTGAATTGAACCCCTATAAGGCTCCAGGCCCAAATGGATACAATGAATGTTTCTTCCACAAAACATGGCCAATGATCAAGTATATAGTTATTAATGCAATATCGGAGCTTTTTTTGTCAATGGTAGGATGTTAAAGGAACTCAACAAAACACATAGCTACTTGATTCCAAGGAAATATAATCTAGGCACACTGAATAACTTCAGCCTAATAGCTTGTTGTAACTTTATTTTCAAAGCTATCTCGAAGATATTTGCTTCCAAATTAAAAAAAAAAAACTTTTATAATCTTATTGGAGACTCGTAGGGTTCGTTTCTAGAGGTCAGGATAATAGGGGATAACCTACTATTGGTCTAAGAATTATTCAGAGACTATGTAAGGAAATGATCACCAACAAAACTGTGCCTTGAAAGTCAATTTCAACGAGGCATTTGATACCATCAGCTGGGATTGCTTCAAGTATTTGACTTTCTAGACCAATTCAGGAATTGGATCAAGGAGGGCATCTCGTCCACTTTATTTAGCGTTCTAGTAAAGGAGGATCCTAGAGGACTCAAAGGAAGCAAGGGGCTGAGGTAAGGGACCCTCTATCCCCCTACTTCTTCATACTATGCATGGAGGATAAATCATACTATGCATGGAAGTTTTATCCAAATTGCTAAGTCATAGCATTTCCTTAAACCCAATATTCAAATTCCATAATAAATGCATGGAAATTGAACTAACAAACTTGTCTTTTGCAGATTATCTTCTAGTTGTTTGTTAAGGTTAATGATAGATCAATATACACAATCACCACTAGCTTGTAGATATTCATGGAACTCTCAGGCTTGGATGTGAATCACAACAAAAGCCAATTGATACTATCATTGAGTGCAATGAATGAAGCCTAATGGCTTTCAAGAATCTCAGGTTTCCATGTCAAACAACCTCCATTCACATATATCGGGTTACAAATTTCAACAAGTTAATGTGCAAAAATTGCATCCGTTTGGTGGATAAAAACTAGAAAAGACTCAACCATTGGAGTAAAAGGGTTTATCAAATGCGGGTGTTATAGAATATAGCAGTTGTAAATAACTGTTGCAACCGGTAACAGATTTATAGGAATTATACAGTTAATGTAAATAACATATTCATAGGGATTTTAGCATAATCATAGCAATTACTTTCCTATTCTAGCCTATGTATTCTTGTACAGATAATTTTATCATTCTAATAGAAAATATGAAAATTAAAAACTAGGTTGGTTGCTAAAGGATACACTAAGACATATGGGGTAGATTATTATGAGACTTTTTCTGTACTAGCAAAACTTTTTTCCGTTCGACTATTTATCTCCTTAGTTGCTACTTATAGTTGGGCACTTCACCAACTTGATATGAAGAATGCATTCTTACATGGGAATTTACGTGAAGAGGTTTACATGGAGCAATCACCTGGATTTGTTGCTCAGGGGGAGTCAGGGAAAGTATGCAAATTAAGAAAGTCTTTGTATGACTTGAAGCAATCTCCTCATGCCTGGTTTGGGAGATCCAGTACTGTCGTGATTGAGTTTAGCTTATGAAGAAGTGCATATGATCACTCAATGTTATTTGCATCATCTAGTTCTAGGTGCTTTTTACTAGTTGTCTATATGAATGATATAGTGATCACTAGAAGTGATGAGGTTGGGATCACGAGGTTGAAAGCGTTCCTTGGGACTCGTTTCCAAACAAAGGATTTGGGAGCATTGATATATTTTTAAGGAATTGAAGTTTCTAATAGTCATAAGGGGATTTATCTATCTCAAAGAAAATATTTCCTGAATTTATTAAATGATGCTAGTTTTATTGAGGCAAAGACATGTGATGCGCCTATGATACTAAATGTGAAGTTAAAAGCTAAAGATGAAGACTTGTTTAAGAATCCTGAAAAGTATAGGAAGATTGTGGGAAAATTGAACTATCTTACTATCATCTCATCTTAATATTGCCTTTTTGGTAAGTGTTGTAAGTCAGTTCATGTCATCTCCTAGATTCTCACATTGGGATGCTATTATTCATATTTTGAGATATCTAAAAGGTGCACCAGGATGTGGCATCTTATATCAAAATTATGGTCATCACACTATAGAAGGTTTTGTAGATGCTGACTATGTAGGAGATTTTCAGACAAGCATTCTACCACCGGTTACTGTGTTTTTGTTGGAGGCAATCTTGTTTCTTGGAAGAGTAAGAAACAGAGCGTTGTATCTCGATCAAGTGCATAATCTAAATATAGAGCTATGGTGCAAACTACCTATGAACTTATATGGCTACATTATTTACTTAGTGACATTGGGCTTGTTCGGTCTAAACCAATGAACTTAGGGTGTGACAACGAAGCAGTTATTTATATTTCAAACAATCCTGTGTTTCATGAGAAAACCAAGCATATAGAAGTCGACTGTCATTTTACTTGGGAAAAGCTAGAAGATGGATCAATCTCAACTCCACAAGTCAAAATAGGGAGCCAATTAGCTAATGTGTTTACCAAAGAATTACCTGGGAATCAGGTTAATTACATTTGTAACAAGTTGGGTATGATCAATATCTATGCTCCAGCTTCAGGAGGAGTGTTACAAAATATAGCAGTTGTGTTACAACTAGTAATCGATTTATAGGGATTATACAATTAATGTAAATAACATATTCATAGGGATTTTAGCATAATCATAGGAATTACTTTCCTATTCTAGCCTATTCATTCTTCTATAAATACCTAATCATTCTAATATAAAATATGAAGATTATTCTTCTCATCTTCTCTGCTTTCTTAGCGGGAAGATTGATGTTGATAAAGCTGTGCTAAAGTCTCTTCACATATATTGATCAGCTCGCATAGTTCTTTCTAAAGGCATAATCAAGACAATAGAAAAAATTATGAGAGCTTTTCTATGGGGAGGAAGAAAGGAAGCAAAAGTGATAGCCAAGGTAAGATGGTAAGAGGTTTTGTAAACCTACGGATGAGGGTGGTCTAGGAATCGCCAAGATAAGTCTTACAAATAAAAGGCTTATTGCTAAAAGGCTATGGAGACTGGTTGAAGGGAACCCTATGGACCCAATAGATCTAAGTACATGTTCTCAAAAACAAAAGTATTTAGAAATTGAAGTCAGAAACCAAGCGTTCATGGTTCATGTCACATCTTCTCAAAACAAAGTAAGCCTTGAAAAACTCCATAAAGTGCATGATATGCAATGGGAGCAGAGCATCCATCTATTTTGATAGTTGGAGCAAAGCAGGCCTCCTACAACATTCAAATCTTCGTGATCATATGTTGAGTGAAAATCCAGAAATGCATAATAGGAACAATTGGAGCAACTATCTGCCAGAGTTAATCCATATAATTTTGAACTATAATCCTTAAGAAGGGGTGGAGGATAGGCAACTTGGTTGAGGCATCCCTCATGGAAATTCAAAAATAGCTTCTGTAACGAGCTCATCAAGGAAAGGAGAGACGAATCAATTGGCACACGATCATCTAGAACAAACCTCTATCCCTTAAGGCATCATTACTTTATGTTTAGCAATGAAGAATGGCCTAACCACAGAGGACATGATAAGGTTTCTAAGCATCCAAGACACCTTTGAATTATGCAAAACAAAGAGGGCAATAATATGCAAAGGAAAAGTTTTCATCTTCTATCTATATTAAGATGGCTTCAAGAGACAAAACAATAAAGAGCAAAGAAATGGAGATCATTATAGTCCAGTTGGGTTAGGTATGGATGGATAGGAACTATAGATGCTTCTAAAAAGTGAGAAAAACCAAAGAAAACATATATGGGAGATAAGGCAATGGAGCAAAGAACAACTTACCTCCATAGAGGACGTAGCTTCAATCGATGATCATCTCGACTACTAGGGAAAGGCGAATGCCAATCCAAAACATTTACTTAAGGTGGCACATTGAAATGTAGATTGGAACATCCATTGTGGGTTATGTAAGCAGTTACCAATATGGTTATGTCGATGTACATTAATATGATTACAACAAAATTTATTATGTAACCTTAAGCTTTTGAAAGGTTTTAATACAATTTAATTTCTCAAAAAATATATTTTTCAGTTAATTGGCAATATATTTCATCTAAGTTTGTTAAAATTGCATTACATCTATAATTGTTTGATTGCCAATTAACATGAGGAAAAAAATTCATCAAGAAAATTCATTGATATGTACATATATGATAGCTGATATCTAACTATGGTGGAGGTCCACATGTCTGTAAATGTAGGAATATATGAAGCCATCGCTGGAGATTTTCTTGATGCATACAGCTTGTCCCTGCTAAATCCTTACTTGGTTTGTATTCCTATTTATTGGTTGATTATAGAGTTTATTATATTTTGATTCAAGTTTCTGTCATTGCAGCCCAACTTAAGTTGTTCATGGCTATTTCAGAGGGCCATGTCAGCCCAGCAAGTATCCGATGTGTCTCCAAAATTTGTTAATGAGCTTCTTCATGTCAATTTCTTATGTATGGAGGTATGCATATGCTTTTAGTTATTAAAATATATAACCAGTTAAAAACGCCAAACTTTTTTAGCTTTTTAGATTTTAGTTAAAAATATAATTAACTGATTCTTGTCCCTATAATCTGTGACACTCCCCTTCAAGGTGTAGCATAGATATTAGTCATGCTGAACTTTGTTAAAAATATAATTAACGTGCTTTATATGATCATGTTGCATTGGATTGTGCACAATGTTGATGGAAAACTTGTTGGCATAATAAAGTTTCATAGGTCCTTTTCACTTGAGTTTGAGGTCATCAAGGATTATTTTGAGCCATAGTAATTCACTTACTCCATATGCCATAGCTCTAAATTCGACTTGATCTTGCAACAATTGATTGCTTCTTACTCCTCCACATTACTAGGTTTCCACAAAGAAATGCACAATACCCTGATGTTGATCTACGATCTACCACAGAACTTGCGTAATCAGCATTCGTATACACTTTTAGGGATATCTCTTTGTTTTTCTTAAACAAAATTCTTTTACCTGATGTAGCTTTGAGATAGCATAAGATTCGGTTAATAGCCTATAAATGTTTCTCTCTTGGATCATGCATAAATCGGCCTTGTATAGGACAAGTATATCAACCTCCCAATTAATCATTGATATCTTCCCTTGTCTACTACACTATCTTCTTCTCATTCAATCTTAAGTTAGGTTCAGTAGGTGTACTTGCTGGCTTACATCTGAGATTCCCAATCTCTTTAAGCAAGTCTAAGGCATACTTAAGAAACGAAGATGCCTTTACTTGAGTATGCCACCTCAGTTCCTAAAAAGTACTTTAACTTCCCAACTTCTTTTTCTTCAAACTCTTTAGCTAAGCACCTTTTCAGAGATTGTCTCTCGATTGTGATGTCATCTACATAAACAACTTGTGCTATAACTCCTCCTTTTGAATGCTTCACAAACAAAGTATGATCTCCCTTACTTTGTTTGTATTGCATTGCTAATGTAAGTTGTAGAGAAAGAGATGAAGAGAAGAAAAAGATAGGAAGAAGAGAATTTGAGAATATGACGGCCTAACATTCCTTAGTTTAGTCATCTTCTATTTATAAATAGGAGAAAGTACATAAAAGACTTAAATACCCTTATTAAAATACTGTTATATTCTAACACTCCCCTTAAGCTGGAGCATATATGTTAATCATGCCCAACTTGTTACAAATACTTTCAACCTTACTCCTAGGTAAAGACTTAATAAATATATCTACAAGTTGATCCCCACTTCTTATATATTAGATCAATCCTTATTTCAAATAGAATGACAATCCACGTCAATAGGCTTGGTCCTCTCATGAAATACTGGATTAGAAACAATATGGATAGCAGCTTGATTATCACACCAAAGGTTGATAGGACTTGAGTTAGGAAAACCAATTTCTGTAAGTAATTGATGCACCCACATCAACTCACACGTAGTTTGTGCCATAGCACAATACTTTGCTTCTACACTAGATTTGTGCAACCATTGATTGTTTCTTACTTTTCCATGATATGAGATTGCCACCAACAAAAACACAGTAGCCAGATGTGGATATTCGGTCAATGGGAGAACCATATCGTGTAACTACTTATTGTTTCTTACTTTTCCACAATTTGAGATTGCCACCCATAAAAACAAAGTAGCTAGATGTGCATCTTTGGTCACGGGAGAACCAGCCCAATCTGCATCACATAATCCTCCAACTTTTAAATGACCATGGTCACGATAAAGTACTCCACGTCATGGAGCTCCCTTCAAGTATCGAAGATGTGCATAACTACCTCCCAATGAATATAGTGAGGACATAAATTGGCTAACCACACTCATGAGAAAGCAATGTCTAGGCATGTCACAACCAAATAATTGGGTTTTTCCCACCATTCTTCTATACCGTTTTGGATCATCTAATAGGTCACCACCTTCAGCCATAAGTTTAAGATTAGGCACCATAGGAGCATCACATGGTCGAGATCTAAGCATACATGTATCTATGAGAAGATCAAGAACATATTTTCTTTGGAAAAGAAATACCCTGTCTACATCTAGCAACTTTAGTACCCAAAAAAAATTCAAATCTCCCAAATCCTTGGTTTGAAATTTGCTTTGAAGAAAGAATTTCAACCGCTCAATGCCTTTACTATCATTCCCAGTAATAACAATATCAACTACGTATACAACAAGTAAGATGCAACCAGCAGTGAATTGACAAAAGAACAAAGAGTGATCATATGCACTTCAATGTGAACCAAACTCCATAACCACCTCACTGAATCTGTAAATTAATATCAAACAATCCAACCAAAATTAATTCAACACTTAATTCATAGTCCATAACAACAAGGTGGCCAACCTCTCAATATAACTATTCATCTTCAGTGCATACTACACTGCAAATGTCC
>JANSVB020000079.1:4804352-4816519 GCA_025504935.2 Erythroxylum haughtii
TTATAATAAGATACAGATTTCCATGTATCTTAGGGAATCTGCTGTATATTTATTGTATATATATACTATGGTTGTAACCTACTGATGAATGAGAATGAAAGTATTCTTCTCTGCTATTAATCTACATGGTATCAGAGCTGTTGGCTCTTTCCTAAAAAACCCTGATTTGTTTCTCTGATCATACTGACCAAGAGCATATAACAAAAAAAGGAACTATCCTACTTAGTAAGGTAATGAAGTTCAAGGAAATATAATAAATCTAGCAAACCATCTTTCACATAGTATTAGAATTATGGGAAGAAGGAGGTCCAATACATAAAGTTTCACAAAGGGAACTCAATCAATTAAATCCCTACAAAACCCTACCATCTTTGAACATATTTTTAACTTCCAAATGGCTCAAATTCTAGAGAGAATGGATTTCAATATGTTATATAAAAATAGGAATTGAACATGTTGGAGCCTAAAAAGACTCCACAAAACTATATCAATGTCAAATAATCAATTAGTTTTTTCAAGAAAGTATTAAGTCATTTTGGCAATTTGTTCAAGTCAAACTAATCTTTGGATAAGCATACCATTATCAATGAGTAAGCAAAAAGAAAACAGACTTTGAGTTTCAACATAAACCCCAGAAAGATTCAACAGAGAATGAAAAGTAAGAACCTGTTCAAACTTTACTTTTACCATAACATATTTATAAATATTTTAATTGCTCCGTTTTTGTGATAACATGATTATTGATAATCCACTAATCACAATATATTTAATATAAGCATCTCTTACCTCAATATGAAAATTAATGTATTTGCTATATATGCGACCATTTCCCTACAAAATAGAGAAAAAAAATGAAAGTGAATAATTAATCAAGATTAACCTATCGAGCATGCACTTTAGATTAAAAGCCATGAAGAAGAAAAATTGTAGAATTATAACTTATATGATGTGTGGAGTCTAGGCTCTCGCTACTATTTATATTTCGTGTTGACAAAACTAACTAGGAAAACCAGAACTCAAGTTATGTGATTTTATTCTTTGACTGATACATCTGAAATAAGAAAAATATAGCCAATATATAATCAATATCCTAACTAAAATACAAACAGTATATAATCAATATTCTAACTACTTATTTCTACTAATCTGCAACATATCTTATTCTGAATCTAGGATAAGATTTTCCTGTTTTATTGAGATCATTATCTACTAGATATCAGTTTTCCTAATTTAGCAACACTCTCCCTAAAGTTGGTGCAAAACTCTCTATCATGTCCAACTTGCTAACTTGAAGTTCGAATGGTTGTCTTATGTCTGCAACTTGTCTTATGTCTTATGTCTTTGTAGCCATAGAACTTCACATACACCTTGAGTCGTTGTTCTAAATTCTGCTTCTAGCAACTACACTTTGTTTCTTACATCTCCATGTGATTAAGTTGCCCCAAAGGAATGTACAATATCCAAACTTCAATCTTATGTCAGTAGTTGATCCTGCCAGTATGCATCAGTATAGACCTCCCCTCCTCTACTTTCATTTCCTTTTTTTAAAAAGGCCCTTTTCAAGAGTGCCGTTTAAATATTGAGACAAATAGATCAGTCGCCCTACCAATCTCTGGTGCCTTCTTGTATCTATTGGGATTCCATCTTTAACATCTCCAAGTTTGCATTAGACTCCACTGGAGTGTTTGAAGGCTTGCATCCACTCATGTCAGTCTCCTTTAAGAGATCAAAAAATATAATTTCATTATAAAACCACAATTCCCCTTTTTGATCTTGCTACTTCCATTTCAAGAAAATATCTTAAGTGACGTAAGTCCTTAATTTCGAACTCCTTGGCTAGTCTTAGCTTAAGTTTCCTCATTTCTTCTATATCATCTCTAGTTAAAATTATATCATCCACATAGACAATCAGAACTGAAATTTTGTCTTTGATGGATCTCTTAGTGAACAAAGGATGGTCAGATTGTCCTTAACAATAACCTTGACCCTTAAAAAACTTTGTGAATCTTTCAAACCAAGCTCTGGGAGACTATTTAAGACCATACAAGGATTTTTTTTACTTTGCATACCTTGGTTCAAAAATTTTCAGAGAATCCAAGGGGAGGCTCCATAGATACTGTTCATCTAGATCTCCATTCAAGAAAGCATTTTTTACATCAGACTGATTTAGAGGCCAATCAAGATTAACAACAATTGAAAGGAGGACTTGAATCATGTTTAATTTTGCCACCGGTGAAAATGTCTCATAATAATCTATGTCATATTTCTAGGTAAAGCCTTTAATAACTAGTCGAGCTGAGCCTTGCATCTCTCTAAGGATCCATCAAAATTGAATTTTAGAGTAAATACCCATTTACATCCAACAACCTTTTTTCCATTTGGTAGATTGACTTCTTCCAGGTTACATTCTTTTCCAAGGCTTTCATCTCTTGAAGAACAACTTCTTTCCACTCAGGAACTTTTAAAGCCTCCTTAATACTGCTAGGAATAGGAATATTAGATTGCTTGTGAAATAAAGGTATAATACATGGGTGAAACATTTTTGTAAGACACAAAGTTGGAGAGAAGATGTTGTTTACAAGATCTAATACCTTTTTTAAGAGCTATAGGGATATCAATTTGAGAAGAAAATTTTAGCTTAGAATCACTTAGGGGAATACTTTTAGGAACATGAACATTTGCAGAAACATCATGATTTTCTTGATTTAACCTTGGTTAGACTCGTGAAGATTTACAGAATGGTGGTTTTTTGTGCTAGGTGTTCCTTTGAATATACAAGACCTTTGTACCATTTCCCATGTTTCCAGTATTATCATTTTGTGATGGCATTGTCACAGATTGTTTATTAACCGATCCATCACTGTCAATAGTTACTTCATCATCTTATGTTTTATTTTTGTGAACGACTTAATTTTCCACAATAGTTGTAGCCTAGATTATTTTTGTTCCTACATGCTGATTTTGGGAAGTTTTATAGCTCCAAGGCTGACTCTTCTTTGTACCCAATTATACTTACAGACTTCTTTTCCAGCATCACATGTCTTCGACTCTCTTCCCTTCATACCTCTACAAATATTTCACTAATTGAAGGAAGAAGTTTTTGGCTAAGAATATCATCATATTCAATATCAAACTTGCAAGAAATTTTAAGATTCAACCAACATCCACTATCTACTTGTAATGATTGTAGTCATCAGGTGATTTCCACTCATAATTGTTGAATAAGTTTGGGTCTTGCCAAACCCTTTTAAGAGAATTAAAATAAGTTGCCACAAAATTCTCACCTTGGAAAATTTCCCCAAGTCATAGGATTAACTCAAATCTAAGTACATCTTAAGACGTTATTCCATTATTCCTTTGTTGTAGAGTAACAGAGATAGTTTGCACCTATCTCCTTAGCCATGGACTTGACCAACCATATCATCACCATTAAGTTTTCGGCATCCTAAGTGGCATATGTTGGGTCCTCTAAGTCGGGCTTCTTTGTATCTCTTATGAGATACCCGATCTTGCCTCTCCCTCTGATAAACATGCGAATAGATTGTGACCAACGAAGAAAATTATTACCATTTAGTCTGGTTATAGTAATATGAATAGGATGGTTTATGAATGGCTTCAAGTTCTAACAAAATTTGATTGAGAAAGCTTATTTGTCCTAGACATGACCTCAGGCATTTTTTAAACAATTCAACCTTAGGGCTTTACTTTCTGCTCTGATACCACATAAAACAAAGAGTAAGTTACAAAAATAATGGTTGAATGCTTCTTTTCCTTTATTGATGTGCAAGTATTTAAAGACTTCAGCTAGAAACAAGAAAGGTAGTTAATCTTCATAATTAAGAATGAAATAATACTTACTAAATTTCTGCTCACAAATCTCTTAACTATCTAAATATAGTACATAGTCAAACATTGTACACAATTAGAAATATTTAGGATATCTTTCAACAATTTTACCAATGGCTGAGGACCAGAAATTAGTTATGGTTACTGATGTTATTCTAGTGATGTCTAAGATCACTGAACATAAGTTGACAGGTCTTAATTATATAGATTGGAGAAAAGCAATTAGAATTTATTTACACAGTATTTCCAAAGATAACCATCTTACAGATGATCCACCATCTAATAATACAAGACGGGAATGGGTAAAAGATGATGATAGATTCCTTTTAGAGATCCAAAATTCGATAAATATTGAGGTAGTCAGTATGATTAATCACTGTGAGTATATTAAGGAATTAATGGACTATATGAAATTTTTGTGTTTAGGAAAAATATTACTTCTCGTATCTATAAAGTTTGTAAGAATTTTTATTGGGTTAAGTAAAATGATCAATCTCTTCAAACCTATTTTATGAATTTCAAAATGTTCTATAAAATAACTAATGTCATGCTATATTGATATTAAAGTAAAGCAAACTCAATGGGACAAAATGCAGTTATAAGTTTACTAGGGGTATTAAAGTACTTCTTGGGAGTTGAGATGACAAGGAATAAGAGTGACATCTTCTTATCTCAAAGAAAATATGCACTTGATTTCTTGTCTGAAACAAGGAAATTAGAGGCTAAACCATGTAGTGCTCCAATGTCACCTAATTTGTAACTCAAAAAAGATGAAGATTTGTTTAAAGATCTTAAGAAGTATATCCCGTAATTTCTTCTACTCTCTTCTTACTGAACGAGAGAATGTGCAAGCTATACTGAAGAGAAAGGATCTGTTCCAAGTATAGTACCTCGTATATGATCATATTCTAGGTTGAGACCCCCCAGAAAGTCAAACACCCAATCCTCCTCTATCATTTTCTAGAATTTAGTAGCATCTTTTGAGCGTTCTACTTGAAAGTCCTGATAATAATCCAATTCTTGCCACAATCCACATAGCTCCGCAAAATACTATGATACAGTCATATCTCCCTGCTTCGTGTTGTGCAGTTTATTACATAGATCAAAATTTTGGGCTTGATTACTTATTTGAGAGTAAGTCAGAGAAGTAGCTTTCCATATCTTTGCTACTATGTCAAGTAACAAATATGTCCGAGCAAGCTCTGATTTCACTAAATTGATGGGCTAAGACATCACGAGGGAATTCCCAGAGTCCCATTGATTATAATCAAAATTGTTGACAATAGGTCTCTTATTGTCACCATTAATGTAACCCTATAATCCTTTAGCTTTGATGAACATCAAACAAGATCTTGGCCAAGCAAGATAATTAGTTTCATCAAGTCTCACATGGCTGATTTGAAGTGAAGGACAAACAAAGAAATGTTTCAATAGTAGTAACAGATAGAATTAAGAGACAAACAGAGGCTTTTGGAGTATTTCTGGATAGGCTACCGGAGTTTTGACACCACAAGGAAGATGTACATTGGTCCATGACACTAGTGGATCAAGAATTGAGGCAAAAAAAATGGCAGGAGGGTGGTTCGTGGAGCTCACTTGCGACAGAAGTGCATGGCAGCATTGGTGATGTTAGGCCTATCATAAAGAGGGTTGTCGGTTGGTTCTAGAGCAAGCTAGGTGGGCAATGAGATTAAAAAACCTTGACTTTTGGGCGTGTACAAACTCAACCAAAAATACTGTTCTAAATAGAGAAAAACAGCTAGAGAAAAAAAAATTGGAGAGGAAAAAATATGCCCTTAAATCAAGCAGGGCTCTAATACCATGAACAAAATAAATCAAACAAAAACCAAAAATGTTTCTATTAGTGAACTATGATATCTTGTACAGAAAAATCCTATGGTTTATATACACAAGACCTAGGACTATTTAGGAAACTATTCCAGCTATCAAATCTCTCAATTATATGAAGAAATCAAGGAGAAATTACTACGGATATCAATTCCTAAATGTATACAAGGAAATACAATCAATTCTATTAAATTTGGTAATAACTCTAGTCAATAGTAAGGACTAGGGAAACCAAGTATACGAAAGTGATAGAGAGGAAGAGTTGACATAAAAGAAGCTTACTAGAGGGTGAGACACTATTGCATATGCCGTCACACGCCAAGGTGTGGAATCGGAAGCAGAAGGCAGCATGTAAGGCTCATGCATTGGGCTTCCAGTGACCAGTCTTCAAAGCAAGGCTGGTTGGTTGGTGGCGCTCTTAGTGGTGGAAATAGTGAGGGTCCCAAGTGACCCAAATTTCAAAGTTCTGTTCCCTGGGAAGAACTTAAAATGAAGATGAAAACTAAGACTTCTAATCACTGGCAAGAACGAAAGCTGAAAACTCAAATAGCCAAAGATTGAATCTAAAAAGGAGGAAAGGTCTTCATTGCTGGATATATTAGTATATAGTTACATATATATACTGGTAAATAAGAAACTAATTAGTGAATTAGATCCCTGCAATCAAGCGTATAATCAGGCCTTGAAATGTTTTAACAGCATCTGCTGCATATTCTTATCCCTACAATCTGTAACCAAGACTGTTTTCTTCATTTTCTACTCTGAGACAGTGGTAAACCACATAAAGCTCTAGCTTTTCTTCAGATAACCTCCCAAAAGGATGCTCTTTTGAATTCAGTAACAATAAAAGAAGCAATGTAGATGTTAATCTAGGCCTGTGACCGTTAAAATGGCTTTGAACTTGTCAAGATCTCCATAAACTTATTCGAAAGACCCATCATTGCAATTATTGTGTACTTAATACCCATCTCGTTTCCATGTATGCCATGAGTGGAAACTCCATGAATTCTCTTTGTGTGTTTAGATTTTGCTTACGTGGAATGCAATTATTAGTAGGTTTACTAATTTCCTTATGTCATTTAAAGTTGCAGTATGCCTATGAATGGGTATCCTGGAGAGATTGTTCATGGGATGATGATAAAGATGGCTTTATTTTTTGATGTGTTTGTGGGTAATGTATTAAGCACAATGTATGGGAAATATCATTTTGTTGAGGAAGCATCAAATGTTTTCCTTTATATGTTAGATAGGGAATTGGTTTTATGGAATCCAATGTTTTGGGGATTTGTTGACAATATTTTTTCATGAGAGAGTTTTAACATATTGACAGAGATGTTGGAGGAAGAGGATGGATTGTTGCCAGATGTCGCTACATTGGTAACTATAGAATTAAAAGTTGGAATAGAAAGGGGCTTTCATTGTTTTGTTGTTGATGAACAAGAAGCGCATGTAACTTTTCCAAATATCAGTCTTCACATGCTCTGTTAGCCACATCAACAAAATGTCAACAAAGATAGCATTTTGAACTGAGTTTTATGACTGTTAAAAGTTCTGACACTTAATTAAAAATTTTAAAAAGTTGGATATTGGAGTGAAAAAAATCAAAAAGTTTACACACTTCAATTCATTATTCCTTACTAAAGTGCGGACTTTTGAGTTGCTATTCACCTCTTTTTTTGTCCCTCTTTCCATTTCCTGATCAACACAATGTGTAACTTCTTCAGAGGCTGGGGGATCCAGTTTTAAGACCATTTCTTCAGGTTATTTTCAGTTAACCATCAGTTGACCACTACATAAAACTGCTATACTATAATGTAATTTCATCATTGTTTTATATCTGATGACAGGATGTTATACAGTTTGGGACTCTTGCTAAGACATTAGGCCTTGTCATGTTGACGAAACCTCAAATCCTTCCTTCAATATTTAAGAAGGTACGAAATCGGTTTACCTTTCTTCTATTTTATCTGAACTCTTTTTAAAGAACTGATGCTCACCTCAGATGAGAGATTGAAATATGTTATTCTGGGTTTTATTCCTCAATTCTATTACACTGCATTCTGTTTTAAAATTCTTGCCATAACCTTCCCTTAATTTTATGCTTAAAATATGTAAATAGCTATTCGAACTGCATCTTATAGACTGTAAATCAAAGGTGGCCAAAGTTATCAATTTGGATCGTTATAAAAAATCTGGCCTGTGCATCAGAAGCCAGATGTATCGATCACCAGTTCAATTTAAGAATTTAGCATAATTTGCAGTTTTATGGTTTGAGTGTGCAACAAACAATTGTAGAATTATTAGGGAATGAGTTAATAAGTTTGTTAATCGTTCAGGTTGGTATACCTGTGCTTCTTGACTGGTCTGTGCACTTTTTTATGCTGGGTTGTGTAACCCTTCTCTCCACTTTCGCTGATCCAGTGATAAGGTAGAATAACAGAGCCTCATCTTTCAGGTTTATATTATATTAACTAATTCCTCATCATGCACTACTCCTACATTGAATAAGCTGAGAACATGCCTGTTATGTTGAAGAAAAGACTTACCAGGTTTACTAACATTTCGTTCTATTCTCTGCAAGACCATTATTAAATTCATTTCCATCCAAGTTGAAGTATGAGTGGAAGCGGCGCCTTGAGGCTTGGAAGTATGGCTCCGGTTTAGACTTCAAGCTATAGCTCTCATCCATTCAAACATTCACCAGCAGCTCAATGGCCGTAATGAATTTTGAGGATCTCTATGTGTTATTACCTTAACTGACACACTCATCTTGAATATTTGGTTCGCCTTATTTTAACGTTGGATGAAGAATTAGTTGTTGTAACAATTTAGTAGATTTTATCCCTGAATCTTGATCCATGAATTTAGAAACTTATATCTGAAATTTATCCCGTATTCCTTATTTTATCATCAACTTCCATCAAATCCAAATTGATATCAGGTAATTCTAATGAAACGAGAATTGAACCTAGTTAAACATAAGTTGATGCATGCAAGACACTGTATTCCAGGGTCTCAACCGATTGAGAATCATAATTTAGGTAGAAACACAAGAAGAGAAGTTAGAGAGAAGAGACCGTTAATTGCCTGGTTAAAACTTTTATTAGCAGCCTTCAGGAATTCTTTTATAGTTATTAACCAGTGAAAATTTGATATTTGTTCCTCCTAACATCTATACGACTACATTTTATTGATGTTCAGCTACCGCTAACACTACGTCATCGCTTTCTTTCGTCATCTTTACCCTTCAGCTAAGGTGTTGTTTGAACATGCCTACTCCCTTTCTCGTCAGATTGCATCCTTCGTGGCCTTTTTCATCTCGTTTTTATCCAACTCGTATCGTTATCCCTGTTTTCAATAACCTTGTTCGCAAGGTTTACATCAGGAAAACATTGTTATAATTCAGATAAATTCTTCCAAGTTTAACAATTCTACCCATTGAACTAATACTTTAGAAAAAAAAACTCTGTTATGCTTTTTAACAAAATTTTTATCCAAATTTTTCCCAGGGAATTTTTTTCAACTGAATCTGAAATATTAGCAAAAGTCAATGTAACATTAGCATCTTTCTTGAGTTGGGAAACATGGAATGTGGGACTCCAGTTTATAAGTAACCTTACTAATCCTCCTAAATATCTTTTATATAGACCATAGGATAATGGAATTAGTTTGTGCTACTATCATTGTTAAAAATTGTGTTATTGATATAGTTGAAATTAAAAAAAAAACAAATATATACTATAAACTTGTGATCAATTTGATGCTTATCTACCATTTGCTTTGTCCAAACAAGTTGTTGGTTTATACCTTACAAACAATCGGTTCATTGAAGTTAGTAATATAATTATTTGTAGGCATTCTTTATCTTTTATGTATTTAAATGTATATGATATAATATATGAGATAAATTACATTTCAAATTAAATTATTGTGATCATAATTATGAGATTTATATTGCATTTATATATTAACCTTAATAAGTGCTTGACTGACTATAGATTTACTCCCTAGTTCTTAGTGATTAATATTATATTGTGCTTAGGATACTTATCTTGGTTCGTATTTTGTTTTAGGTACAAGTTGGAGGGATAAGAACCAAAATGAGCTAAAAACATAACATTGTATTCATTTTATCGATGTTAAATCTTATTTTCCATCATGGAGTAAAAAGGAGATGAATTAGGATGAAGACGAGACAAAGAATGCAAGAAATGAAGTTATTGCAACTTAAATGACTGTGTATGAGACCTTCACAACCTACACAGTCGTGTGTAGACTTACATGGCCATGTTAGTAAGCTACATGGCTATGTAAATGGTCGTATAACTCACCATGAACGTGTAAGTTCACAAATTTTGGGAAAAATGACATATACAATCCCTTACACCCTCGTGTGGTTGACCATATATTGTGATGCACCCTAATTTTTAGTATGAAAGGGCATTTATGAGGCCAAATGAGGCATGGAGCAATTAGAGACAAAAAAAGAGAGCCATATTACTTTCCTTTTGAGAGCTATAAAGAGCTAAGCTTCATCCTTCCAGTTTGAAAAGGATATCAAGGACAACAAACATGTTTAGGCATTGATTACCCTAGTGATTCTATTCTGAACTCTCTGTTGTAATTGATTATGTTACTATATGATTAATGGCCAAAAGAGCAAAATGAACCCTAAAGTTTACACTGGTGTCTAAAATGGACCATAACATTTTAGAGTGTTCAAAATGAACCCTGACATTTACCAAACGTTTAAATTGAACCTTAACATGTGGAAAATGTTCAAATTGAACCTTGACCACTAACGATGTTAAGCTACCCTCAATTATCAACTAATGTGGTGAAACTTTGTTGACGTGGATTTTTTAATTTTTTATTAAGTGGGACCCACCATTAAATGATATGGAATATTTTTAAATTAGGTGGGTACCATACTAATTTATAACACTGCATTTTTTTTGGGTGTTGTGTTTAAATGGAGATAGGTCTCACCTCTATTTAAATGCACCATTTTGTTCTCTTCATTAAGCAGCAACACGCAACATTTGTTTCTTAAATGTTGCGTATGAATTTTTCAGTCATAAACGTAGCATTTCCTGCTTAAATACATTGCTCCCTTTGCTTTTGATTCTTAAACACAGCGCATACATAGCTGGAGAAGCATTGTTTTGAAGAACCAGCAATACATAACATTTGCTTCTTCCTCAGACAATCCCTAACCTACATTCTTCTTCACTTTCACATAATCTCTAATTTGTTAGCTTCAATCCCTAATGATGAGAGCAGGAATAAGGATCACCATAGAAATGACATACGTGTCGAGGGCGAGCTCGTCATTCTAGCTGGACCTATGTCCAGAATTAGGACCGAGAGATTCAAGGAGGCTCTCTATGCATATATGGGCCAACTTATGAAGAGGATGAAGCTAGCCAAGTCTATTGGAGGAGAGCTAGTTGGATCACAGCCCAAATTAATCCATTTAACTCAAATCCTTAGATCGGGTACACTTGGATCTTGAAGACAAGAAGATTTGGGCTATTTTAATGCTTCATCACTTAAGCCCAAGAGCATATGGATCCAGTAGTGGCGCAACACATCAGACTTATTTATTTAGGTTTTGAACTTTGTTTTTCTGAACTTCCATATATTTTAGCCCAACCTTTTATTATTTAACCTAGGTATAAATATGTGTTTTTTTAGGTCAATTTTTAAGAACTTTAGATCAGAATTGTTGGACAGCCGTCGGCTTCAATAGGGAGAAACATTATTCTCTTGTTCTTGTTACTTTTTGAACCATCTTTTACTTATAAATTGCTTTCCCAATTGTGACTTGTCGATTGTTCATTGCTCTAGATTTTATTTTGATCATCGGGATTGTTTGGAATAAGTTTTCAAGAGGTGTCGTAGAAATCAAACCTTGCGTATCCTTATTTTTCTTGTTTGTTGAATTCGCAATTTCCATTCTTTTTAATTCCTTAAGGTCGAAAGAACACCAACACAAAATACACATTGAAAACACCATCAAATTGTCATCAATCCTTCCATGGTGCGCGTTACCTAATGGTGTTCTTCCTCAGATGATTTTAGTTGCACCGTAATTATTTCTTACTGTTGCACACATCATTTCCAACGTAACTCAACTCACATGCTCTTTAGGTTTCTAAATAAGAAGTCGACATTTATTGTGGTAGGTCCATTGTTGTCTGGCTTTTATGTTTTTATATATGTGGTCTCCAAAATCTGCTTGTTTGTGTGCTTGGTTGTTTATGATTGTATGATGTGGTACCCTATGCTTATTGAGGTGTTAGATGTAAGTTATGGTCCCCTATGCGTATGAAGATTAGACGTTAGTAGTGACTGTGTTGGTTTTCTATGATACAATTTCATCTGTCTTGTACATTTCGATCAAACTTTCACCCAACTAACTTGGAATAATAAATGTGATGCATGCAAATTGACGATTCTTATACATATAC
>JANSVB020000079.1:4826320-4840159 GCA_025504935.2 Erythroxylum haughtii
TGTGAAATAAACATTTGATGAAATTTCTACTATGAAATCCTTTATAAGATGGCAAAAGTTTTGAGAAAAGGATTTTGTTTATTTCCATCTTATAAACATATCTATTCATATTATATATTATCATATCCTATCGAATCAAATTAACATACAAGTAGAATCAAATTATCCTAAATTGACTTTTCTAAGCAATATTAATAGTAATCACATTATAATCTTATTGAAGTCAAAAGCAATAATCTTTACACCTTTACTAAGATGTCACTTAATGCACTCAAGTATTTGGGATGAAAAATATCAAGACTCTTCATTAATAGTAATCACATTATGTCGTCGTTTTTGAAGTTTTTCTAAAAAATTACGACGGGCTGATCACCTCGTGGTCGAGTCTGGTCATAGTTGAACCATCCCAGCCCGTCAAGCTATGGGCCACTATGGCCCGGAGTCTGCTCTGGGCCTGACCTTATCTAGCTCATTAACATCTTTAATCGTATTTTACGTGAAGTTTGGAAAAGAGACAAGGAACAGGCCCAGGCGCCGAGCCCAGGCCCAGATAAGATAAATTGTAGGAAACATACACAAACCGACTTGCTTTCTTTCCATCGTTAAATACGACGAGTCTATATTCTCACACGGTTAAGCAAAGAAATCCAACTCCGATTCAACAAATACACCCTATCCGACCGTAATCGCGTAAAAATGGACTTTGAACTTCGTAGGGCCAGTGAAAAGCTTAAGAAGGAACAAAGGGAGAGGAAAGAGAAAGCAAGATTAAGGCAAGAGAAGGAGCGCAAGGCTAAAGAAGAGGCTTATAAACAGAGAGAGGCCGTTGAAGCCGTTTTGAGATCTCGAAGGCTCGATGCCATTGATTGCCAGCTCAAGGTCTAATCTTCTTATTTTTCATTCGGTTAGGGAGTCTAAATTTGCTTGACTTTGCTGATTCATATTGTTATGATTGGGGCATCGATCATTATGGGCCAATTTTTTTATTTGTCATCGTCAAAACTCGATGAAAATTCACTGACTATTTTTTGTGTTACTATTTCCTTTATTTTGGTGATTGTAAAAGGGATTGCATTTATAAACTTATACATACATGTAGATTGAGTCTTTTGTTTCCCAAACGGTTTCTTTCTATACTTGTAGATTGAGTGTGCATTTTAGTTATGTTGATGTTTGAAGGTATTAAGTTATTCAATCCTTTCGACATTTGTGCTTGTTTGTGATTATTTGAACTTTGTAAGAGACGGTGAATATCCACCTCGATTGAGTTTAATGCGGTGCATCGTTGATTTTGTCACTTTTAATCATGGTAGTTGTACTTTAGTGTTGCAAATTTTTTTCCTTCAAGGGCTGTGTGAAATCTTTGCCTCATATGTAGTAGTCAAACAAACTTTTGGCAGGTTAAGAAGTTTGAATCGATAATGTTTTTAAAAGAAGGCCTTATTTACCTCCAAGAAAGGATCTTTTAATGCATGCGGGTATAATTTCTTTAATATCTAAAAGGTTTTATTAACTTGAACTTTTCGGTGTGTTTAATGGCATTAGAGAGTCAAATGGCATCACCAACTATTCATAAAGTCCTTTTGTCTTGAAAGTTGTTTATCATTCATCTCCAAGTCCGATTCTAATTTGATGGTACCTCCTTTGTAAATCTTCTAATTTGATGGTAACCACATCTTAAATCTATCTTGGTATAGATAGTAGCTCCAGTCAACATATCCAACATGTTGTCAAGGCGAGGTATCGGAAACCTATACTTGATTGTGATCTTATTTATTGCCCAACAATCAATCCACATTCACCAACTTACATCTTTTTTAGGAGTCAAAAGTGTTGGAACTCCACATGGACTAAGACTTTCTTAGATCAATCCTTTTTTCAACAAATGTTCTACTTTTCTCTTTAGCTCTTTATTCTTAGTAGGATCCAATTAATAGGTTGGAAGATTTGGCATAGTAGATCCAAGTACTACGTCAATAGCATGCTGAATATCTCATAAATGAGGCAATTCACTTAGTAAATCATTGGGTGTAAGTCCACTTCTCACTATATTAAGATTTGTAGGACTAGTTAGTTCATCAGTAGAGTCTCCTTTCAACTCCTCCCCAACTTCTTGGTCACAAACATACTCATCAAAAGTTTCCTCTTCTTCTTCTCCTATCATGTGAAAACCTTTATTAGGACATTCATAAGCAAAGTGACCACTGCCATTGCATCAGAGGCACTTTTTGTCACTGCCGCCTTCTTTCGTTCTAGTCTCAACTATGGCTTTGCCTTTAAGTTCAGCTACTTAAGAAGTTTTATAGTTATTTTGTAGTGCAGATTTTAATGCATTAGGTGCTGGTATAAAGTTTTGCACCGTTATAGTTCTCTTCATGTCGAACTCCTCGGCTTTGCTTCGAATCTTCTTATTACTTATCGTCCCAAGTATTATTTTGCTCTTAACGTGATATGCATCTTCAAGGTTATAAATCCTTTGCATTATCAGCTCCTTGCGAGTTTTTGCCCTTAAGCCATTTTTATAGTGGGATATAAGCTGTCATTCTGACTCCATCCCTTCATATCGGATAGAAAGTTCATCAAATATTTTTGTGTACTCAATTATGGACATATACTCATGTCTAAGGGTTGTGAGTTGATCTTGGAGATTTTCTTGATAGTGAAATGATAAGTATTTTTTCGATAACTTCAACTTCATCTCTTCCCAATCAATAATTTATGGCTGACCTATTTTTCAAAGTCTATCCTCTACTGATCTCTAATAGATTTTAGCAGTGTTTCCAACTAGCTTCATCTTTGCGAATTGAACTTTTTGATCTTCCAACATTTGGTACCAGTCTAAAACATCTTCCATTATTGCCGTCCAGTCTAAGAATTGGTGTGGATCCATCTTTCCGGCAAAATCATGTGCTTCAACACGATCTTTCTTAGTATTGTCATCGAGTTTGTTGTGTGTTTCAACTCTATTATAACCTCTAAAGGCACACATGCACTCTCCTCGTGATGCTGGTTGGGTTCTTTGTCTTGGATCTTTCAGTAAACGTTGATTTCTTAACCCATTCACTGTTGATTAGATTCAGCCTCATCATCTTGGATTTCACTTTCCACCCTTACCATTAATTATAGTTTGTTGTATAATATTGTTTTTGGCTCATGGGCACCTTGTGATCGTGGGTTATTAAGGTCCAATCTTTCTATAACTCTTAGAAGTATTTTATGTCACTCCTAATTGCTGAATGTTCCTCTATATGCCCTTCCGCTACGTGTTGCCATTGTGAACTAAATCTCTGATGCCAAACTGATGTAAGATGAATAGAAGAAGTATTAACTAGTAGCTAAAAATCACAAAATTAGGAAATTAGGCTATTAGAATATCAAGTTTTAGGGCTAGATTTTGTCTAAGGATGCTGAAATTTTAGATTTTTTATAGCTAAAATTTTAAGGTTTGATTGTTGGAAATTTAGGCTTAGGCGTAGGATTTGACATAGCTGGAATTCAGGTTTAATATGGCTACAATTTAGGGTTATGGTTGTTGGAATTTAGTGACGAACACAAACAAGGGAGGGTAGGAAGCTAGGAATTACTCCTAGGTCTAAGAATTACTCTTAGAAGAAAGCATCATACATTTTAGTTGAAAACTTTGGTTTGTAGAAAAATTTTAGATTACTTGTTATTGAAGAGCTAAATACACAAGTATTTATAGAGAAATTTTTAGAACCTTTAGGAAAAGATTCCTAACAAATTTAAATCCTATTTTATAAAAATTTTAGAAGTCATAAACAACTATAATAACATATTTAAAATAGAATAATATATTTAACTTACTACTACTTCCTTTCTAATAAAGATTTTTAACAATTTAAATTCCAGCCCTTATCTTTGATGTTAACTCAATTCTCAATCCTTATCCCACCAAATTAAGGCTTGTAGTTGACTAATTTTTTCTCTTTTATTTTTTCTGCATGTTTTAAGCTCTTTGTATTAGATATGAAGGAAAATGAAACACAAAGAACAATACTAAAAAAAATCACATACTATTGTTCCTTTCTAGGTAAGTCAAGTGTTGATTGCACAAAGATTGGAGTTATTGGTATTGAACATCTTTCTATTGTTTATTCTAATAAAGCGAATGATTGATTAAAGGAAATAAACAAACCAAATCTAAATCACCAATTTAAAGTAATTGACAAGATTAAACAACTCATGAATAAACTAGATCTAGGTAAAAATTTCCCTAGAACATTTCCNNNNTTGAATTTTTTTGACCTAATGATTAATCCTATCTCCTTAAACTACTTGAAATTCCTATGTTACAACTATATTCTCTCTCAAGTTACACAATTGCTATCCTTAAATTGATTTGACCAAGATCCCTTTTTAATCAAAATAACCAAAGAACTAACTAGATTTGTGAATTTTGATATGTTTCACCCTAACCTAGATTGTGTAATTCTATCTCTGGTAACTTATTCAATCCTAATAATTCATGTTGTGATTCATTCATATATATCATTCTCAATATCAATATATGAATTTGAATATTAAATCTTCAACTCCCATTCTTTCAATTTAACACTATAAAAATATGAACAATTGTCAAGAAATCTAGAATATGTCATTAAATCAAAGAATCAATTCAAAACATAAAGTCTTAGAGTTCATCTCCTCTAGATCTATATCAAAATTAGTTCATGATTAAACAAGAAAAAAATCCACAATAAGTGATAAAGAACAAAAGACTAAAGAAAACATCATCATAATTCTTGAATCTTTGAAGTTTTTGATGAATCTTGATAGATTTCTTGTTTTGTCTCCTAAGGTTGCACTTCTCTTAATTCCTACTGATCAATTAATTTTTCAATAAAATTTGATCTCTGTCTACTTTCATTCGCCTCTTTTAAAGATGCAAAGCCTTAATTTTCACCTATCATGTCCCAAACATTGGATCGTGTTGGGTTCTCGTGTTGTTTAAATCGCCTCCGTAGAACTTTTATGTAACAAATCACTGTTAACATAGGTTAGGAAACTGGTCCGCGTTAGCATCGTGTTGGAGAACATGGGTTGAGCACAATAGGATGCAATAGATGCTTGGAGAAATATAATGATTCCTATCTTGAACGTGGCTTGAATACAAAGGATGTGCGTTGTTGCCGTGTTAGTCAAGTAAAAATCTCATTAGAAACATAATAAGATGTATTGGAACACAGGAAGCAACATGTTAATTGTGTTGGTATGTGTTATGAGTCCTGTTAGTCTACCAAAATAACTCCAAATTGACTCAAATTTACCATATTTATAAGGCCACACATTAACTTGATCAACTCCTTTTTAAGTTGAATTTTTTATGGTCCTGGGGTTTGTGAGGTGGTAATTCCTTAGGTATTGCAAAGATGGATATGTGCTTAACCACAAATACTTATTGTTGTTACTTCTCCAAATTAGTGTCATTAATAAATAGCTCATGGAATTGTTGTTCGTTCTATTGACTATTGAAGTCTCAACATGTATAATTGGCTAGTTATTTGACAATTAGCTAGTAACTTTTCGAAGCTCGTGGTATTAACCTGCTTCAGATTACTTGGTAAACTCCCTTTTAGAAGTGCCTGCTTCCTTTCCCAATTGAACTGTATGGTTTGTTTACCAAGGCAGCAAAGCATCTCATCAAGAGTGGAAAGCCATTGGACCCTTACAACCAAGTAACAGCCTCCCAATGGTAATACTAAAGCATTGGTAACACGTTGAAAGCCTTGTAATTGCCATTTGAATCCTTCATACTGCTACATATAGGTTTAGTGAAAATCCCACCCACATTCACCCTTACGTTCTCTATTGGTATCAGCTTGTAAACCTCTTTTTATACCAATGCAACATCTACAAAATTGTGAGTGCTACCACTGCTTATTAGGATATGAATTACCTTATCTTTATGTGATTCCACTACTCTCATTTGTTTGAATTCTCCCATCAACACTCTTGATATGGCTTGTATAGAAATAATAGGTTTTTTTGCAGTAATTACTTCATTTACATTCTCTAATTCTATAGCTGACTCCTCATCATCCTTTGCCAAAAATATGTTCCAATACTTCTTACATTTATGTCCTGGACCATATTTGTCATCATGCCAAAAACAGATAACTTTTACCCTTTTATCTTTGAAATCTTTACTATTCAGTTCGTTATCTTCATAAAGGTTTATTAGGAATATTCTTTTGAGTAGTGGTTGAGCAAAGGGAAGAGTTTGTGGTTGGTTGGCTTGTTTTAAAGCGGCTCTCTGGGTGGGATTCGTGTTAGGTGACTGAGGTTGTGATTGGTGTTCATTGATAAACATATACTGTTGAAACATCTATTGAGTTTTGCCATCTCCTAACCTTATTTCACTTGTGTATCATGAAGTTGGGTTCACACTTCCAACATCTCCTACATTTCCTTAATCCGATTGTACAATGATTGTTCCATTTTTTGCATCTCCTGAACTCTAGTTCCATCGGCCATGGTTGAGTAGTTGAGTTTTGTGAGCAGAGGGTTCTGATTCAAGAAACATTGCCCTGATAACAGTTGATATGAACAAATTGCAAACAGTAGAGGGTTTGAGAGAGAAAATAGATAGAAAAGAAGAAGATTAGAGAGAGAGAGTAATCTTTTTTGTTATGATAAGCTCGTTACCAGGGGAGAAATATAGCTGGCCATTAGGATACAATGGTAATAACAGTAGCTTAATAAGGGCCAGTTACAATGGGCCAACTGTAATAAAGTTTAATAGCTAGGCTATCATTCTTTACATTTATTCATACTAGATTATTTGTGCATTGGCATGGTCATCTCTTTGTTATTCTTTCATGAATTTGGTTTTCTATACAGACTGATGAGAAAATGCAAGAAAATTTACTTGCTGGGAGAGGAATATGTTTTTTGCGAATCTTGGAGGCCGTACCTTTTCAGGGTAATGGAGATAAGATCAAATTGCCACCATCCTGCTTCACAGCATTGTCTGATGAAGGTGCTTTCGATAAGGGACCTCTGTATTTCCAGTTATTAGTGGTTCATCATGAAGGTCCTTCAGAGATGACCTCTAGTGACTCAAAGCAGAAAAAGCAGAAAACAACTCATTCTGGTGTTCTCGAGTTTACTGCAGAGGAAGGATCTGTTGGACTACCTCCTCACGTATGGAATAACCTGTTTTCTGCAGATGCACCAAAGGCTCCTTTGGTTGAGGTTCTTTATGTCTGGCTGCCCAAGGGAACATATGCAAAACTTCAACCTGATGTTGTTGGCTTTTCAGATGTACCCAATCACAAGGCTATCCTTGAAACTAGCCTTCGACTGCATGCAACTCTTTCAGTAGGTGATGTGATCACTGTCAACCATGGGATACTGATATACAAGTTACGGGTTCTTGAGTTGAAACCTTCAACAAGTATCTCTGTCCTTGAAACAGACATTGAGGTTGATGTTGTTGGTTCAGAATCAGCTGTTGAGAGTGCTAATCAGCATAGCCTGAAGCCACTCAATTTTGGGGCTGTAGAATCAGGAATGGTTGAAGAAGGGAGCTATAGGTACTATAAATTCTCCGTTGATGATGATTCTTGGAGGAGAATTGCTTCAGGAGAAGTCAGAGTTGAAATAAAATTAGAGGTTGAGACTGTTAGTGGGGATACTGACCTTTACATATCCAAGCATCCTCTAATATTCCCAGCTCGACACCAGCATATTTGGTCATCCCATGATGTGGGCTCAAAAACTTTGATCCTTAGCCATACGGATGAGAACTTTGGTAAAGGTACATATACTATTGGTGTTTATGGCTTCCAAGGGACAACGAAGTACAAGGTGTCGGTCTGTGTTCAGAACATTAGCAACCTTATGGTGAGTAAACAAGCTGGATCTTCGTCATCACTAGAGGTTGATTCTGTAGAGTGTAGGAACTGCAAACATCTGATACCAAGTAAGAGTATAGTATTGCATGAAGCGTACTGCACCAGGCATAACATTGTATGTCAGCATTCTGGTTGTGGAATTGTTCTACGAAATGAAGAGGCAAGAAATCATTTACATTGTGAGAAGTGTGGGCAAGCATTCCATCAAGAAGAAATGCAGAAGCACATGGAAGTGTTCCATGAGCCCCTTCAGTGCCCTTGTGGTATATTTCTTGAGAAGGAACAAATGGTGAGTCATGGAAATGCTGATGCTGCTTGTTCTTCTTTATCTTTGTCTTCTTTATACCCAATTGTCCCTCAAATATCTATGGAAATTTCTTTCATTAGTGCTAAATTTGTGTACTATAGCGTCTACCGATTTTGGGATACTGTTTTTGGCTATATTGGAATATGACTTGTTCTGTCACTAATTCTGCAATTTTAGCCTATCATCTAAATCCATTGTTTCCTAATCATTGAAGTTTGTTTGTAGATTGGGATGTTGTAGTTATTAACCGATTTATGTTGCATTTGCTTTCTTTTTGTTAAGGATTAAACGTAACTTCCATGAGACTAATTCTACAAGTCGAATCTGTTAGAATTTCCTATTGTATTGCAATGAGATAAGTTCAATGTTCAAGTTGTCTTCTTTACGATTTCATTAATTTAATTCCTTATTTGTGTCGTCCAACTTGCATCTAATGCACTTATTTGGTCGTATTACTATGGCAGGTGCAACACCAGGCTTCAGATTGTCCACTCCGTCTTATAACTTGCCAGTTTTGTGGTGATACGGTTGCGGCTGGTAGTTCAGCTATGGATTTAAGAGACCGACTGAGAGGACTTTCTCAGCATGAAAGTATATGCGGGTCTCGAACTGCCCTATGTGACTCTTGCGGACGATCTGTCATGTTGAAAGAGATGGATATCCACTATGTTGCTGTTCACCAAAAAAGTTGATCCTGTCACACGAAAGTCTTATAGGCACAAAGAGGCTGTCATGAGCTGTTGCCGGATAGATTCATGTTGTTATTTGTAAAATACTTGAGGTATCTCCATCGGAATGGGATGGGTTTGTTGGCCTTGAAACGGGCGGTGCAACAGTAGCGGCCAGTATTGATCGTATGATCGTAAATATAATTGATGTTGCTTCCACCTGTGTTTAATATGGAACTTGTTTCCTATTCTTAGTATATAACAATTAAGCACATGTTTCTCCGTGTCAAATGTATTTATAATCTGTTAATAATGCCCTTCTTTGAGTCCTAAGAGGTATTTACGGGATTGAAGGTCCTTTGACTCCTGCTCCTATTAATACCGTTGACAGCAAGTAGTCTTTCCACGTTTTTTCTGCACCAACCTGCTTGCCCCTTTTCCTTGAATAGCTACTGTTTTCTCCAGTTCTTGTGTAGGCTGCTGCCCCATATCCTAGCAGACTTTCCCCCAATACCCTGTCTCTCCTCATCCCAAACAAACCTAGAAACTCCCATCATTCTATGCCCTAGCTCCCTCTCCATCAAACCAACCTGCATGAGATCTGGTGCCACTGACTTCCGACTCTTCCTCGTTGAAACCATTTAACGAGGATGAAGTGCTTGGTAACGCCTCTGGTACTTGTGGCCGGTACATTCCACCTGCCATTGGGGACGGTTCAGCCACTGTTTTTCCCTGATGTCTTAAAGCAATATGTAAGTTTACGGGAGTTTACACTGATCGGTTTCTTTCTTGGAAAGAGATTAGCCTTCCCGGTGAGGAAACCATAGGCTTTGAAACAGTGGATACTTAAAGAGGAGTTGCTAAGTGAGGATCATCTCTTCCTTTTCAAGTTCATCTCGAAAGAAAAGACCTTGAAAGTCATAGAAGAGGGACCATGACACTTGAATGATTTGCCAATCTTTTTCCGGATGGAAACCTAGCATTAAACTTAAAGATGTAAATCATAAGTGGGTTCCATTATACGATAGAATATTGATCCACTAGGGGCTAATTCTCCTTCCAAGTTTTATAAGCAATCCATTATACATGGATGAGGCAACTTCATCTACAAGACGCGTAGGATACAAAAGAAGCAACATCAATGTTGACATGGATTATAACCCACCCAAAGAGGTTCCATTGATGAGATTGGGAACGGAGGATAAGTTTGTGGGGAACAACATTAAAGTATCCAACGAATGGAGGTCATCTCTGGCTCAACAACGAAAGAAATGGCTATCATCAAGTAAGGTGTTCAAAACTGGTTTTTATAATGAATTGATACAATTGGAAAATGTTGAATCCACATTACCTAGAATAGATGTCTATGAGAATTTAGGTGTGGCTCAACTTAATCAGAAGATGAAAGCTCCTAGATCAAATAATGTGCCTACTCCCTCTCCCATTCAATGCCAACGGGATAATTCAATAGAACCCATTGATATGTTCTAATTCAAGGAGCTGGTGAATTAGAGCAACATCCTAATACCCCTCTAGCCAGTGACGATGCTGCTCAGGAAGCTTTTATATCCATTGAAAGGAACAAATCTATGCAAAAAGCTATGTATACATGCAATAATTCCTCGAAGAACTAATGAAATTATTTCCGTGGAATTTGAGGCTTCTTAATGTTCCCAAAAAAACAACAATGGTAATTGTTTATATCAAGGCAATAAAACAAACCTTGTTTGGTCTTTTGGAAAAAAAATGAAGAGGGAGAAATGTCTAAGTTTATGACTATTTAAGACTCATTGAAAGCTCACTTCTAACCCTGATAGGCACCATAGAGGAATGATTATCGTAACACATAATTAAAATAAATTTTTGGTGTTGAGTTACCAAGGCACTAACTAATGCGTTCATCTTTTAGCTAAAATTGAAGATATTAGAAAGGCCTTATTCACTTTTGTCTCTGCATCCAATTTTTCATTCTAAAAAGATATACTGTGGAATTATTTGGTATAATACAAGAATATGGTGAATGATCCATGGCTCATCATTGGTTACTTTAATTGTACACTGTTAGGTTTGGAATCTGAAGGCTAAAGATTCTCATGGAAACCTTATGGGGAATTCAAAACCTATCTTTAGAATCTAGAAGTCACTAATCTTAGACATAATGGAAGTTTCTTTACATGTTCCAATAATTAGGATTGTCAGTGGTAATTAAGGAGAAAATTTACTAGGGTTTAGTTACTTATTATGGTTCAAAAAATTCAATTCAAGCATAGCTCATTTTAAAAACAATCTTTACTCAGATCATTCCCCTCGTGTAAACTCATTTATGAGAAGATAAGGGGTCCTTCTTCATTGAGATTCTTTAACTACCTTAGTGATATGCATGGGTTCCAGGAAGTTATATCTAAGGGATTAGATTATCAAGTGAATGGTTGTGGTCTTACCAATTCCACAAGAAGCTGATAGGAATAAAAAAAGGAGCTCAAATCCTTTTAGAAAATATGCATAGGGACACTTTTGAGGTTATAAAGCAAGCCAAAGAAGCACTAATACAATGCTAGGATAAACTCTATGATTATACCTATAATGGCCCTCTCAAGAACAAGGAAAAGCGAACCTTGGACAATTATATGAGTGCTATAGAAGCGCATTCCTCCATTCCCATGCAAAAATCAAGGGTGTTATGGCTGAAGGATGGAGACTCCAATTCCTAGTACTTCGATTGATCATTGCTTACTAGGAAGAATCACAATAAAATATCCAAGTTACTTACTAATCAGTTAAAATGACCTCAAAATCCATACCAAAGATTTAAATGCTTGAGCTAAAGGACCTCATACACCTACTTATCAAATTTAAGGCAAGGAATTGCATAGATACATAGCTATGATATGAAAATTGAGGTATATTTGGCTCTCTTCATCTTCTCTAGAAACTTTGCTAACCTTAAATTTTTAGTCCATGCAAATGAAAATGTTGGTAATTTTATTGGAAATGGAAGATAATATTTTGACAATAGAGGTGAAAAATTCTTTCAAGGTTGCTTTCTCCCAAATTCACCCAAACCTATAATTATAGGATAAGGTAATTTTTCTTAAGCATCCTTCTAGCTTCTTTACAAATGAGTCTTGTATAGATATGACTAAGAACCAAGCAATGACTGTGAATAATTGTTATCTTGTGTGGAATAAGCTTCTTATCCTAAGATTCTCGTTTACTTTTTTTCTTGCAATTAAAGAAAAGCTCATTACCTTTGACAAAACAAGAGACAACAATAATCAGAATTATATGCTGTGTTTGTTAGATTAAGAAACTAGTGCACATCTTCTATTTAGTTGCCCTTAATCATATATGGTTTGTAGGGATGTTATTAGACTTTATAACTTGGATTTTCAAATCAAACCAAAGGCATATAAGGAATAATTCAGTGGCTATATCCCCTTTCCAGGGGTCATAAAGATGAAAAGTAACTATATAGCTTAGTTCTTTGTAGCATAATTTATGGTGTTTGGTAGGAAACGAACCAAAGGGTATAAAAGGGCAGGTTCAACTCTCTAAATCACGTAACTGAATGCAACATTAGACATATCAAGGAACTACTTATAGCTAGCAAAAAAAATGCTTGCACTTTCTCCACTTTTGAAATTAAATTGTTCCCTCTAGTGACCCCTAATGAGTTGTTGTACTGCTAACATGTGACACCTGTGGTGAGCTTTAATATTCTTGAATTGTATCTTATGTTTTGTTTTGTACATTCCATATAAACTCTAGTTAGTTATTAACATAATTTATTTACTTTTGAAAACAATAAAAGAAAATTTTATTGTACAAGAAAGAATAAACTATGCAAGACAATGGAGGAGGAGCACATGACCATATTGCAATATTTAAAACCATCATTTAGAGGGATGCACTATAGTATAATAAGACTAGAAATCGATGTTAACTACTTTTGATCAAGCTTAATGTGATTAAAATGTCATAAAAGTATGTTTAGTTTGATGGATTATCAATTTAGTGATAAATCTATTTAAATTCTTTGACTATTTAGTAGTAGGAGAATGATCCAAACCATTATAGTTTTCTTGAGACTTTATTAATGTTCAAACTCATGTGTCTTTGTGGAATGAGAAGGAGATGGATTAGAGTGAAAATGAGAGAAGAAAATGTCATAAAATGTAGAATTCATCAAGATGCATGGGCATGCAGAATTTTGAAAGATGTATTTTTTTGGTAAAGCACGATTGGATTGTTGGAAAATCCCGGGATGTACATCATATGTACAAGATGCGGAAAACAAAAATTTTTGTTACCGGGACCTTCCCGAAAGCCAGGATCCAAGTGTCTGTATGAAGACTCAAACCTAAATAGCCAATAGAGACTATCTCTAAAGGTATCCACGCAGAGATCAGAAAACCTAACCGGGACAAACCCCTTTGACCCGGAAATAGCTAGAACAAAGTAAAGGCTGCTAGACCCTACCTTTGTCCTTGGAGAGCTTGAGATTGACGTTGGAACCCTTGGAGAAGAAGAGAAGGAGAGATGATCGTTGGTGAGAGAACACTTTCTCTTTAAGGTTTTCCAAAAACCTCTCTTCTTTTCTTAAAAGCCACGATGATCTATCTCAAAAAGTGAAGAAACTCTTTCTTCTTATGCTTTTATTCAAAGCCAACGATGAACTCTTCTCATCTTTCATTATTTTGTCCTTTAGTCATTAAATGTAACTAATGACTAAGCAAAATGAGAGAAGCTTCCTCTCCATCCACGTACACACATGTATATATATATATATTAATTAATTATTTAATTAATTAATCATATATATATATGTATATATATTGCTGAAGTAGTCCAGTCACACTAGGGTCGGTCCTACCGGCCTACCGGGTCCCGGTAGGGAAAACGCTCCGGAGACCTTTCTTAGCAATATCGATGTCGCGATCTCATCGGGACATATCCCAATCTCATCGGGATCCATTTAATCCTAATG
>JANSVB020000079.1:4925605-4936844 GCA_025504935.2 Erythroxylum haughtii
TCGTCCATCCCATTCGCTCTTAGTATAGATACTTAAAGAATATGTTGGAGATATTCATGCTCATATTCTTATTATGTACTTATTAATTGCTTGGTTGGCGTAAATTATGGAGCTTTTTTAATTTATAATTTTATATTAAAAATTATTTAAAAACAAAAAACTATCATTTTGTAAAAGAAATGTTACATAAGTCAAGATTAATTATAAATTACAAACTTCTTATTAATAAAGTTTTATAATGAATAAATTATCATTAAAAAGTTTTAAGGATTAATTTTGTTGTTTATTGAATTATAATTATTATTTGAAAATAAAAAATCAGTTTTTTGTGTAATAAGAAATATTGCATAAAACAAACTTCCATAATTGATTCTTTTAATTGATCATTGATGAAAGTATAAACTCTTATATTTCTTAATAAGTTGGTTGTAGTTGTTAACAAGCTCTAACAATCTCTCTATCCTTACTTCCTCGCCAGCCAAAATAAGTCCTTTTATTAATTCTCTTATCAACAAACATCACTAAACAAGATATTATGATTTAGTCTATTAATAACATTAAAAATTAGAGAGACCAGCAAGTCTAGTTAACAAAGTCTCAAGCTTAATTTATTTAGACTAGATTATATATCTATATAACATAAGTAGAATATCTTATATCAAACCCTATTATTGAACCACTAAATATTAAAATAATCAAACAATTACAAGTTCAATCGCTCTAATTTGCAATATATTATTTTGATAATAAAATGATAGGCCTTTTTGATTAATCAAACAAAGCAATAATTTTAATAATATCATAAGTTATATAAATACTAAATAAAAAAAAGAGTAAAGAAGAGCAATTAGATCTCACAATTCTTGAATAATTAAACTTTAATTATCCTTTGGCTAAAAAAAGGGGGAGTTTAGTTGCATATGGTTCTTAAAGACAAGATAAGAGAAAAATAAAGTACTATCCAAAGAACATAGGAAAAAAAAAAGGAAGACGAACTAAGATGAGAGGGGGATGGATAGATGAGTGCCTCCTCTACCTACTTCCTTTTAAAAGCTTAAAGCCCATATAATATTCCTAAAAATGGATAAAATTTAAGATCAATACTAAATCTAAGAAACATAAGTTCTATTGAGATCATCCTAGCAAAACAAATGCTTCCTAAGCAAGACTTCTAAATAGAGCAAAATAGAGGTGGAAATAACTAGGACTTATTGACTTTAAAAGAGTCTTATCCATTTAATCAAGTTAATTCCCAAAGAAATCATATTAACTAAGGCTAGGGCACGCCTTATGCTTATACCTCTTCTGAAAGTTTTCTTCTACATAATTCCATTCTTTTCCAGAATTTGCTTCCTTATTCTTTCTTTGTTAAATTTGTACTTTTACGAATATTTTGATCCAAATCTCCAATCTACTCCACAAAACATTAATATATAATTAAAATCCATAATTAAAAACATTTTAAGAAATTAATATGAAATATTAGTACTTTATGCATGTTATCAACCACTTGTAGAATTCTCTAAAGATGATTATGTAGATAAGAAATACTTAGGTAGTCATGAAGTTTTGCTAGACAACAATTTTAATGTATAAATATAAATTATTTAATTAGATAATTAAAGATAAATTAAAAATGTTTAATTTGTCTAATGTTGAATATGATATAGGTTTATAATTTATATTCTTTGTTAACATATTTAAAAACCTAATAGGTTGCATATAAAGAACGAGCGATACAAGAAAAAAAAGTAATTTAATTAAGTTAGATTTAAGTATAAAATTTCAGAAACTTTAAATTTAATATGCAATATTTAATAAATAAGGATTAATATGAGATATTGGATCTCATTTAGGTCCAATAAATTATAATTATAATTAATTATAAATTTATTTTAGTTAAATTATTAAAGGTACAAATCATATTATAAATATGTTTAGACTCTAAAGGAGTAGCACTTCTTACATAGTATGTCTATACTATATTGTGGAGTTTACTCAACACGTTTGTGGATAAAATTAGAAGCTAAACACATGTGCAACTACAATAGTTGCAATGAATTATTTTCAAGAGGGGTTTGAGGGAAACTTAAGAAAATAATGAAGTTACACAATAAGATATAAACTTATTATTTATTTTTTAATGTATTTATGAATTAATTATATTATAAAATATAAAGTGACCTTATCTTTCAAATAATTAAACAAAAAAGTTTTATACTTATTCTACTACATGCGGTATCAAGTCTCACCCAAATTTCTAAGAAAACTCATATATCACTATAACAAAGTATTCTTCTTGGTACAATTTGGAAATCGTAGCTAAAGGTTAGCCTTTGGTGATGATTTTGAAAATCATCGTCAAATCCCCTTTTGTTGATAAATTTCAAAATCCTCACCAAAGGATCACCTTTTGGTGATGATTTTTAAAATCATAGCTAAACACCACAACAAAGTAGCCTATTGGCTACATTTTTTTTGGTGACAATGTGAAAATCATAGCAAAAGTCAAACCTTTGGTTACATATTTTAAAATCATTGCTAAAATTCACACTTTTGGCCACATTTTTTTAAATCATAGCTAAAAGTCGCACTTGATGTTGTTGTACAAATCTCTTTTGTAACAATGCTAAAAACCTAATTGTAAATTTTTTAATGTAAGTATATGTTATCTCAATCCAATAATACAATAATGAAAAGAGATCGTCTCACAAGGATTGTGTTTATTAATCATAAAAATTAATCTAATTAAAAAATTAAATAAAAATATTTTTAAAATGACTAAAAATTGTCATATTAAATGAATCTAGGACTTTTGATTTCACCAAGATTAATCCCACTTGACAAATCTAGTTTGAGCAATTCACAACTGCTCCCTATGTTATAAATGAATTTATTTAAAGTGATTTCTAACCTTTATTTAGCTTCAATAACAAATTCCAACAAGAAAATTAATGACATCTTTATGATAACTATGAACTTATGAAATTCATTAAGCTAAGAAATTCATAGCAGTACGTACAATTTCATAAACATTTCTATCTTATGGAAACAATATTATATTTCAATTATTACTTTTTAGTCTCAAGTTGAATCATAACTCATGCAATTCTTAGTCAGACAAGCACAAACGTTAGTCATAAAATGAAATAGTAAACATAGAATTGGAATAAAACATCAATTTAATTAAAATTAGGAAAGTTCAAGTATTCATAATCTAACTACATTATAGACCTAAAAAGCATAACATCAAAACATTAAATAATAAATTAAACATGGATTAAGACATGATTTAAGAGAGAAAGGAAAATTAGGAATTGAAGTATAACATCAACAAATTAAAGAATAAATTAAACATGGCTTAATTGTAGCTTAAAGTCATACTTTTGACTACTTTTTTCAAAATTATGGCTACGAGTTACACTTCTGGCTATGTTTTTCAAAAATCTCCACTTTAGGCAGTAGAGGATTTTTTCATGTTTTCGGTTGTAAGTAAAAGTTGCACTATTGGCTACGTTTTTCAAATTCGCAATTGAAAGTCATACTTTTGGCTACGTTTCTCAAAATTGTAGCTAAAAGTTACATTTTTTCTATTTTTCTCAAAATCATAGCTAAAAATTGCATTTAACATTGGTACACAAATCTCTTTTGTTATTCTTCTCTTGGCTACAAATATATTTTCCTAGCCAAAAGGCTTTAGCTATGAAATGAGTTTTGTAGCTAAAAGTCACAGATCTTATAATTTCAATTAAAAACATTTGACTACGAAAATATGGTCGTAGGCAAATGTTTTTATGCTTCATCTTTTGTCTATGAATATATTTTCATAGCTAAAAGTCACATAATATATAATTTCACTTAAAAACATTTGGTTACAAAATACGAAAATCATTTCGTAGTTAAAGGAATCTGGCTACAAAAAATTCGTAGCCAAAAGAAGCTGAAATTATATAGTCTGTGACTTAATCATTTCGTAGCTAAAGGCATTTGGCTATAGAAAATTGGTAGCCAAATGATTTCATTCATCTTCTTTTGGCTATTTCATAACTGAAGGCATTTGGCTATGAAATTATATTTGTAGCCAAATGTTTTCATTATTTTTCTTTTGGCTATGAATATTTTTTTTTAGCTAAATGGCTTTAACTACAAAACAAATTTTGTAGCTAAAAGTCCCAAATCAAATAATTTTAGTTAAAAATATTTGGCAACGAAAATATATTTGTGGCTAAAGGTTTTCATTCTTTTTCTTTTGGCTGTGAATATATTTTTGTTGCCAAATAGCTTTAGCTACAAAATTTAAGTCATAGATCTTAAGTTAAAAACATTTGGCTAAGAAAATATATTTGTACACAAATGTTTTCATTTTTTTGTTTTGACTACGAATATATTTTTGTAGTCAAATGGATTTAACTATGAAATAATTTTCGTGGATAAAAGTCTCATAACCTATAATTTCTTTGCCTATGAATATATTTTTGTAGCTAAATGTCTTTAGCTACAAAATAATTATTGTAGCTTAAAGTGACTGAATATATCTTTTGATTTCTTCTTTTGAAAAATTTTTTATCTACAAAATAATTTTTGTAGCTAAAGGATATAATCTATAGTTTCAAATGCAAAAATGACATTGTTTTGTCCAATAAAATGATGTCATTTTTGTCATATTGAAAACCTAATTATGAAGTAGTGTTAGTTTGATTTTATCTTTGTCTTCCTCCTCACATTCTAGCAATTGCGTTAGTGGTTTGTTATCGTCTTCGTCCACACGTTTGTCTTCATCTCAAAAAAAATGAACCTCATCATGCCACGACTATTGGTTGTGCATTTGTCTAGGTGTTAGTTACATCCATCTTTGTCTCTAGTGTCCATCTGTCTTCGTCTTTGTCTATAAAAGGGTTCTTCTTCTCCAGATAATTTAGGTCTAAGTCTATTGCAATAGTTTGTTTTTAATTACAAGCTTTTATAAGTATTTAGAGACTTACACAGTTGATGGAAGTAGTGATTAGGAAGATAAACAAGAAAATGAAATAGGTATAAAGATTAAGTTCATAACATATTACATAATTCCCTGATTTATAGATAGGATTATCTCTAGGCAACCTTAAAGCCATAAGCTGGTAATGCAAAATTCAACTCAAGCATTTACATTACATAAATATGAAACACTATATAATTATGGATTCTTAGAATGGGACATCCATGCAATTCAAAATTTTTAGCAAATACTTGAACATTTAATTTGTCTTGCATATTGTTTAAGGTAGAAGATGAGGCAAATGAGATGAGCAATAAATAATAGTTTCAAGGATTAGAGCTTCTAGTTAAATACTGTATGAGGTGAAAAATTATATTAATGAGAATCACCCTTAACCATTAGATTATATGTCTCTTGAAAGAAATAGGGTCCATAGAATTGCTAGAGAATAGTCTCTTGTTCATTTCCTGTTATATAGAATAACTGAAATATATGGAGATGTTTTTGAATAACCTTGTTTCATACTTGTTTCCTAGCTTGAAATTTGAAGTCCATTAATTATTTGTGGCCAATTATTGTAGTTATGATTAAAGTATAACTCAAATTCAAGGGAAGGATCTCATCCAATTATAACTCTAAACATTGGTCTAAAAGGAATAAATTTTCACAATTCAAGCGTTTAATCTGAAACCTATTAAGATAGCCATAATAAGTCTCAATTTTCCTAAATTAATTAATACAAACTTAGAGGTTAAATGAAAACTTGACATTAATTAAATCAGTACAATAGCTTTCTATATTAATTAGATGATAGTAATAAGCTTAATAAAAAAGACTAAACAAAATTTAGATTAAGCTACTAGTGGCTATTTTTTGCTTACTAAAAATATAAGAAAGAAAACAAAGAAAAGAGTAATGTGTTCTTCCCTTTCCAAAACTATAGTCTATAAATATTCAGAATCCTTGTATAATAAGGACAAAAATAAAGTCTCTTAATCAGACAGAACTTTCTGGAGTAATCTTATCTTATTAGTTTCAGAAATATTTCATCTTTTACTCTATCTGCCCAAAATTTGTGGCTTTGACAAATGATTCTCCAACTAGATATTTTAAACTAACTTTGGTCTAATCTCCACTTTTTACATCCTAAAATAAAATAAATGTCAATCTTACTAAGTACAAAAATCAACCCAAAATAAATGAGATAAGTTTGATTAATAAGATCGTATCATATTTTATCACCAATTTTCAGTTACCTATTGCCAATTTAAGCTACCCTAGAGGTGGAGGATGAATAAATATGGTCTCATCATAGTTTAAGCTGCTTGTAGAAGAAGGGAAAGTAATAGGAAAAAATTAATAGGTTTAAAGTTGGCAATGGAGTTGACAAAGAAACAAATTTAGAAATAGTTTCAGTAAAATGTTGATCATATTGGTAACTTAGGAACTGATGGCGTTGGCTCCAAATTTTTGTAAAATTTATGCTTCTAATTGACTTTTAGTTGGCTTTTCAAACTAAAAAAGTATGAACCTCTTTTTCAAAGTTTTTGAAACTATAACATAATTCTTTATTTCCTCAAGGGAATGAAGTTAATGCAATCTTATTGATATTTGTATGATAAGATCACTTATCTTTCTTTTCAATGTGAGTTTTTCTTTATAAGAATAGTTAAAACAATCAATATAGGAAATTAACGTCCTACATTTGGATCAATCACTTATCTTATAGTAAAAAAAATATAGACATTGTGTAATATAAATGAGTTTAAGTTAAGATGTCATATGGCTAGGTTGGTGCAAAGTATGAGGGTTTATGTCTCCTCACAAGGAATGGGTTGGATCACATAATAGAAAAAATAGCATCAATATTCAAGCAAAGCAAAGATAACTTTATGTATCCTCATACTTTTGGCACATATCATATTGGGAAATTAGAATGGGATCTAATCCTGGTAGCAACAGAATAATTATGTAACTTTTGATTTCTCAAAAACTAATATCTCTTTAATTCTATAAAATGATTAACACATAAATCATAATAAAATAGAATCTTAATCTATACCGTATTATAAAGCTTGATCCTTATATTGTAGTATCCCTTAAACCTGTTTTGAAACTGATATGTTTTGACCACCGTAGCCCCCAAATGTCTGACCTTTAACGGTATCCACATAATAGGTTGAGAAAACTCTATAACTTTTACAAAGAGGGTTAAACAAGAAATGCTAGCTTCATTAGATCTTAAGCCTATTTATAATATGTTTTGGATGTGTTACTTTAATTATAATTACAAATAATTCTAATTAGATACCAATTATGCCCAAATTAGATTCAATATCTCATATTTAGTTACAAGGTTTTTCAAACTTTATAATCAAGTCCAACTTGATTAACATAACTTTGCTCTCTTCATCCCATTCTATATATGAGACCCATTAGGTTACCAAATATATTGGAAATTATTATAAATTCTAATTCTAATTCATAATTAGAATTAAATAAATTGAAACTTCTTATTATTTATCTTTAATTCTCTAATTAAACAATTTATATTCATACGTTGAGACTGGCATCTAGTAATGCATTTCAACCTCCTAAATATTTAAAAATGTCAAAGTAGTTTTAATTAACCTTTCTACGCATGATTTTTTTGTATAATTTAATCCTTTCATCATACAATCTTCCGATTAGATAGAGCATGGAGTTAATGTTCACTCTTTTGAGTCTAATCATATTAGTTCTTTGCCATTAGCTATCAATTCAATTAATGACATTTGTAAACTATTTACAATGACATTTTTAAACTATTTACAAAACATCATTTCACCTTGGCCAAGGATTTTTTGAATTAATACTAATCGAGAACAACGAAACATTCTCCCTAATTGCTTTAGGGTAATGAATCCGATCTTGATCATTCAACTATCTCTATATAGTTCATGCTACATCCAGTGACTACCAATTAAACGACCTAAGATTAAATAGATCGTAAGTAATATCAAAGCATAACAATCCCCATACAAGATAACTTTGATGACCTCAAGTCAAAGGATCACTTATACAATCATCACAATGAGAATTCCATAGATATACAAGTAATGTTCCAAATGGATTTCTCATATTAGGTCTGTTTAGTGAACTTGTTCTCTAGCAAGCACCCATATGTTTGTTTAAGTATCTATATACTTTAGCCTATGAGATCGACTACTTCATAAGGAAAAACAAAACGTGTGCTAGTCTTTTTATGTTTTATTAATGTCCATTTTAATAGAACAATGACTAAGAACATTTAGGAATAATAAATAAATGCAATATGAATTTTATAATTATAATCTCAATGTAATTTGATTTACAATGTACAATTATCTCATGGACTTTATCATGTACATTTAAATATGTACAAGATAAAGAATGCCTTTAAATAATTTTTCACTAAACTACAACCAAAGAGATTGGCTATAAGGTAGAAATCAACAATCTCCCACTTGCACTAAGCCAATCGTTTAAGTATCTCGTACCATATCATATGACGATTATTCTACTATTGGAGCGGTGGCTTAATGAGAGAACTCTATAAGATTCTCTATAGTGAGCACTTGGTTAAATCTTACAACTCCCATCTTAATTATGATCATAATTAAGAAAATTTGCCTAAACACATTCTTGGATCTTTGATGAGAAATTATGCAAGCCCTTCTACAGTACATTACTGTTTTGAACAATGCAAAGAAAACTATATCAAGTTCACTAAAGGACTTGTTGATCCAATTAATCATTTCCACTAAAAGAAAAATGTATTATGGCTTAAATTCGCAACCAATTGCTACATTGGAACTTTTCCAATCCTAAATGATATTATTTTAAGTAAATATATCTTAATTAGGATTTACTTCTGAAGTTATATCCTTATCATCTTGAACTTAAATATCAACTCACCCATAGAGTAATGAATATCTTTAATACTTCACAAGTATCTAATATCTTAAATACTAAACATTTTTATTACATTATCTATGTTGGACTTAGAATAAGTTAACAATGTCCAATCTATATCCATAGATCTAATTCCCATAATTAATTTGTTACCTTTTCATATCTAATAAGAGTTGTTCTTGAAAATTATATGTTCAACAATTGAAAGTTAGAACTTTTTTTTTTCTGTGGGCAATATTTCTCCACATAGTCCCACTTAAGAGAACAACTATACTCCCACTTACCTTCTTGTAAATGTAATAAGTTCATAATCACCTCCAAAATAAACTCTTTGAATTCATCATGAAAGTGAATCTTTCAATGTCTCGTAGTCTTTTAACTATACATCAAATATATCATTAAAGGCATTAGTTCTAATTAGATGTAGTGTTATGAGAATTGAACCTTTCAAATTCCTTCTTACTCACACTACTTATCTTAAGAACCACTCTCTTATAAATATATATTAAATAAAATAATTTGTTCAATGGGTTTGTAAGATTATATCCAACCTTTTGGATATCTCATAACCCTTTATTACTCAATTTAGTTCTAAACTATATGGATCACATATGCTTAAGCTAAGTATCACATCCTTAATTCATTAGCTTTAATTCTTTCAAAGACTTAACGTTTGATATATAATATGAAATCTTGCTAATTGATTCAATTGGAGCTATAGAAGGTAAGTCATTATACTTGGTATTGCTATAAAAGAAATGTTGTTGCATCATACAATATCTCATACTGTATTTTACTCCTTACATAAATTCATACTTTATGAACTTAATTATGAAGGTATTCACTAGAAAATCTCATTCCATTTAGATAACCAAAAATTTAAAACTAAGTAAATTGATCTCATCAAAATGCTTCAGCATTCTCAATCCTTATTTTCTACTTAGATTTAAACAATTTGAACTTTTCAAAATTTTAAATCAACATTTCAATTAATACATATGACTATATCACATAAAGTCATTAGTAATACAATGAAATATAATATTATCCTTTTAAGAGTTATTATTCCATATACATCACATGTATAAGATTTAACAATTTAATATCATCATCATCCTTTCACCAAAGGTTGATTTGGTTATTCTTCAATTATACAAGTTCCACAAGTTTCATATGATTCATAATCAAAAGGATACACAAATCCTTATATGTGACTTTATGATTTATATTGATTTAACCATCATGGTATAAAAGGATTGTCTCGGTTATCCAACATTTTATTCTTGCAATTTATGATAAGAATAAGTCTCCTTTAATCCAACGCATACAAACTCTTTGTATAAAATTGGATCAACTACTTTTACTTAACAATATATTTCTAACCATGCATTGAACATTACAATAATGTTGAATCTAAATTCAATATCAAATACTCATAAGCATGAATTAAAAATACATATGATCTCTATCATATCACATATAGGCAAGAAAATTCATGCAATCATTTTCTTCTAATGATAAATATTATCATTCTATAACAAAGCATTTAATTATAGTCCACAATTATGCTTTTAGTAGGCTAAATTAAGTGGAACAACTTTAACAAGGTACTATACCTTTCAACTCTACTTTATACAACCTCTTGCATCTTGTTATCATGATGTTGACATACATCTTATGTTGGACTCCATTTTCGGAGTCCAACTCTAGAATCATAAACGTGAGCGTATTACCTTGTTGGACCAACCTTGTTACTTATCCTTGGGTGACCATGTAAGGTGGTCGGGTGAAGGCACGCAAGAGGAAAGTTGAAACTCTTTATTTGAAATGAAAACTTCCTCGCCAGCCAAGGCGGGTTCATCGTGGCAATGTAATGTCTCGTCGTGGCGAAACTGTCAAAGTAATTCTAGGACATTTCAGGAGAAGTTTGTCACGGCTGACTGCTGGCTTCGCCGCGACGAAGTCCCAAGGTCGAGCATCTATACCCTTCAGGTGAAATACGTCACGGCGGAAGTGCCCAGTTTAACCCCAAGTACCTCTTAGGAAAAATACGTCGCGATGAAAAGGCTGGCTTCGTTGCAGCGAAGGTATCAAAATCAAACAAAATACCCTTAAGGAAAGATTCACCACAGCTAAAGTTTGGCTTTGCTGCGGCAAAACGCTCGAATTTCAGACATCCAAACCTAACTATCTACCATTAATATTTTCACATACATTTTCACAACCACCCTTAACCACTTAACCAAAAGATAAATACAAACATATACCTGAGAATCACAATTCTCCTGTGACAATGGCTTTGTCAACAGATCAGCAACACTTTGCTCTGTG